>CAWUFW010018695.1:0-74459 GCA_963921515.1 Calotriton arnoldi | reverse complement strand
CATTGTTCTGCATGCTGTCCATCAATTGTTCTTTTTGCATTTGTCACCCCGAGTGGGACGGGTATGCCCAGACGTGGGTCCCGTGCTCTCCATGCCACTGGAGTCAAGCTATCCTGGCTGATGAGGGCTGAAAGCCCGAAACCGGTCCTAGGATGCTTGTTTCCAGTCCAGGGAGGACCTGGCCTGGCAGTTCGGGCTGGACTGTTCCCATTGGGCGCAGGGTCAAGACTGATTTGCATATGGCTGGGTCCAAACTGGAATGGCATGGTGAGCAAAAAACGATGGATTTAGGCCCAGATCTCTGTACTGGGGTGAATGTATGACATTGTTCTGCATGCTGTCCATCAATTGTTCTTTTTGCATTTGTCACCCCGAGTGGGACGGGTATGCCCAGACGTGGGTCCCGTGCTCTCCATGCCACTGGAGTCAAGCTATCCTGGCTGATGAGGGCTGAAAGCCCGAAACCGGTCCTAGGATGCTTGTTTCCAGTCCAGGGAGGACCTGGCCTGGCAGTTCGGGCTGGACTGTTCCCATTGGGCGCAGGGTCAAGACTGATTTGCATATGGCTGGGTCCAAACTGGAATGGCATGGTGAGCAAAAAAACGATGGATTTAGGCCCAGATCTCTGTACTGGGGTGAATGTATGACATTGTTCTGCATGCTGTCCATCAATTGTTCTTTTTGCATTTGTCACCCCGAGTGGGACGGGTATGCCCAGACGTGGGTCCCGTGCTCTCCATGCCACTGGAGTCAAGCTATCCTGGCTGATGAGGGCTGAAAGCCCGAAACCGGTCCTAGGATGCTTGTTTCCAGTCCAGGGAGGACCTGGCCTGGCAGTTCGGGCTGGACTGTTCCCATTGGGCGCAGGGTCAAGACTGATTTGCATATGGCTGGGTCCAAACTGGAATGGCATGGTGAGCAAAAACGATGGATTTAGGCCCAGATCTCTGTACTGGGGTGAATGTATGACATTGTTCTGCATGCTGTCCATCAATTGTTCTTTTTGCATTTGTCACCCCGAGTGGGACGGGTATGCCCAGACGTGGGTCCCGTGCTCTCCATGCCACTGGAGTCAAGCTATCCTGGCTGATGAGGGCTGAAAGCCCGAAACCGGTCCTAGGATGCTTGTTTCCAGTCCAGGGAGGACCTGGCCTGGCAGTTCGGGCTGGACTGTTCCCATTGGGCGCAGGGTCAAGACTGATTTGCATATGGCTGGGTCCAAACTGGAATGGCATGGTGAGCAAAAAACGATGGATTTAGGCCCAGATCTCTGTACTGGGGTGAATGTATGACATTGTTCTGCATGCTGTCCATCAATTGTTCTTTTTGCATTTGTCACCCCGAGTGGGACGGGTATGCCCAGACGTGGGTCCCGTGCTCTCCATGCCACTGGAGTCAAGCTATCCTGGCTGATGAGGGCTGAAAGCCCGAAACCGGTCCTAGGATGCTTGTTTCCAGTCCAGGGAGGACCTGGCCTGGCAGTTCGGGCTGGACTGTTCCCATTGGGCGCAGGGTCAAGACTGATTTGCATATGGCTGGGTCCAAACTGGAATGGCATGGTGAGCAAAAAACGATGGATTTAGGCCCAGATCTCTGTACTGGGGTGAATGTATGACATTGTTCTGCATGCTGTCCATCAATTGTTCTTTTTGCATTTGTCACCCCGAGTGGGACGGGTATGCCCAGACGTGGGTCCCGTGCTCTCCATGCCACTGGAGTCAAGCTATCCTGGCTGATGAGGGCTGAAAGCCCGAAACCGGTCCTAGGATGCTTGTTTCCAGTCCAGGGAGGACCTGGCCTGGCAGTTCGGGCTGGACTGTTCCCATTGGGCGCAGGGTCAAGACTGATTTGCATATGGCTGGGTCCAAACTGGAATGGCATGGTGAGCAAAAAAACGATGGATTTAGGCCCAGATCTCTGTACTGGGGTGAATGTATGACATTGTTCTGCATGCTGTCCATCAATTGTTCTTTTTGCATTTGTCACCCCGAGTGGGACGGGTATGCCCAGACGTGGGTCCCGTGCTCTCCATGCCACTGGAGTCAAGCTATCCTGGCTGATGAGGGCTGAAAGCCCGAAACCGGTCCTAGGATGCTTGTTTCCAGTCCAGGGAGGACCTGGCCTGGCAGTTCGGGCTGGACTGTTCCCATTGGGCGCAGGGTCAAGACTGATTTGCATATGGCTGGGTCCAAACTGGAATGGCATGGTGAGCAAAAAAACGATGGATTTAGGCCCAGATCTCTGTACTGGGGTGAATGTATGACATTGTTCTGCATGCTGTCCATCAATTGTTCTTTTTGCATTGGTTTTGACGGCAGTCCTCCAATGTTTTGTTTTTAATCGTTCAATGAATTAATATTAATGCATACAATATCAAAACACAAAAATATCGGAAAATAACTATTGTTAGCAAAAATATTGCCTTCCTATACTTAAATAATAAAAATCACAACTATCAAGACCACTAATCTCATTGTTAAAATTATCAAAAACGAAAATATTGCCACCCTTAAATAAACATTTAGGGGCATATTAGCAAGACCGGCGATAAAATTATCGCCGTTTTAGCGGCAGGAAACTGCCGCTAAAACGACTAATAATGGGCTTGCTAATATGCGTTATAGAATTCAATAGAAGCCCAGGTTAGATGTGCAGGACATCTAACCTGGGCTTCTATGGAATTCTATAACGCATATTAGCAAGCCCATTATCGCCGTTTTAGCTGCAGTTTCCTGCCGCTAAACGGCGATAATTTTAACGTGGGTCTTGCTAATATGCCCCTTTATATATAAAAAATATCAATTCACACAACATTGACTACAATAATATCGCAAAAAATAATGGCATTATCATTAATAAAAATAAAAAACACTTTTTACGTAAAATAATTATTTAAAATAAACATAAAACATTTTATACACATTTGATTTAAAAATAAATATATTACGTTACCAAAATATTTAAAATTCACCCTAACTAAATTCATAACAATATAACCAAAGAAAAATATTTCTATTAACTGCAAACATTTATACAACAATCTAAATATGAATATATAAATATATATCTATATATGAAAATTATATTCAAAATTATCAAACTATATATCAAACATTATAAATAAAACCTAAATCAGCACTTACCATATAAGGACATAACAGATAAAACCATTCCAAACTAAACTAACCAATAAAATCAGACAAACAATTAAATCAACAATATAAAAGGCACACTAATTTTACCAACTAAATGACAAATGCGGAGGTAACTCTGCTGGATTCTCTGACAAGACCCTTAAAGAAGAAGTATATACCTCTCGCAACAACTATGAACCAAATATGTAAAACTTATATTTAAACTAAAACCTATTGGTAAATAAAATTGCAATTGTAAAATAACAAATATTTACCAAAACAATCTCCAACTTCTACCTTTTTACATGTACTTCCTAAAAGAAACACTTCAGGGCCGATTATGATATCGGACGGATTGCCACTGATAGGCCGTCGGTGGCGGTCCATCCGACATCTGAGGCTGCGGTCCGACTGCCGCATAATGATGCGGTCAGTAGGAGCGGAGGGACCGACCGACTCCTCTAACAAGCTCAAGGAGCCTGTCTGAGCATCGGTTGGAGCGTAATCCCTACAATGGGGGTGATGCCTGTGGAAGCACCACCATAGAGATTACGATATCCCTTTTCCATCTGCCTTTACATGGCGGTCAGACCACCATGTAAAGGCAGACATAATGGGACTTTTGGGGCCCGTAGCAGGGCTCCCGTTCCCTGAGGGCCTCCATTATGGGCCCAGGGGGCACATATGGAGCCCCCCCAAACATCCATGCACCGCGTGCCAGGCACACAGTGCATGGATGTTTCAAAACATGCTTTTTTCAATTGTGCTGCAGCCCTTTTCCAGGCCGCAGCACAAGTTGCAATTGAAAAAGGCATGTTTCTGACCGCCTTCATGGTGATTGCATTGTAGTAAGGCGGGTGGAGCCGCCGACTGCATGTCGGGCAGTCTCCATCCCAATACGGTGGCGGTCGAACACTCGTCCGACCTCCATCATAACGAGGGCCTACATCTTCAAAAAGTGATTACCTGCAGGAAAAAAACACCTATCACAAACCAGCAAAAAGATGTAACAAAGTAAGTATACATAAATTGTAAAAAAATAAAAAATCACCCAACAGCGAGTTAAAATAAACCTAACGACACCAACCTCTACAAACTACCAACAAATAAACATTTTAAATGTAGCTGACATTTTTTTTTCCCAATAGAAAAGAAAGCCCTGCTCAACGTTACAATACTCCCAATGGAAAAGCAGTAAAACATTATGAAATATCTAAAAAAATATATACATATAAGCATAAATAAGAGAAGTAGTTGCATAATTGTATATGTAAATAACAAACGTCTAAATTTAAAAAAAATTTTTTATTTATACTATTACACTACTTTCAGATACAATGACAGATAGAGACAAATATATAACATCCCAAAAAAGGAAAGCAGTAACTATGGGCCCGATTATAAGTACGATGGTCCTGGGACTGCTGTTCCATCATTGGTATCCTCGGATGCCACCACCACCAGGATAGTAGCTCCCATGGCGGCGGCGGTGTAGACAGCAGTGGTCAATGGAGGCGGTGACAGCATCGGCACCACCATGGCCATTGTGACCAGCCTTTCCACTAAACTTTCATTGCAGGGATACCGCCAGAAAAAGGTCGGCGGAAAAGCATGTAAGGGGGCCACGAACTGGACCCCAGGGTGATTTAGCCCATGGAGACTGTGGCTAGGGGCACATGTTTTGCCCCGCTATATTTGCATTGTCATGCGTGCACAGTGTGCCATGCACAACATGGTGCAAGGCAACAGTGCACCCAATGTGCAAGTGGCACTGCACTGCGGCGGCATGTGCTCTCTCTATGAGCTGAAGCATGTTGCCGCTGTGGCACTGCCGCTGTAACACCACCAGCCCCGTGGTAACTTTGTAATGCGGTGGTTGGGATGATGCCAGCTTGGCGGCATTCTCCCTACCGCCACTACTGCAGGCTGGCTGTCTGGCCATGCATCTCGTAATCGGGCACTAAGTCACATTGGCTACACCAACAACCAAGAAAGTACATTGACATAAAATCGAAATTGGAAATGTACCAAATATTTTCGAATGCATGGTGTGGGAGAACCACTACAAAAGATGTAATTCATGTAAGGGAACAGAACCACCCCCCAGATGCAAAGAGAGGCAAGCACTAGCTCCTAGTGATCCACCACCAAAATCCTAAAAGATGTATTCCCTAAACTCCCTCAACACATCACAGGCCAACTACCACCTACACTCACTTTAAATCATTTAATTGCATGAACTAAAAAAGCCACTAGCGATACTCTTCCTGCCCCTTGAAAATACCAAGACATAAAAATACCTGAATATTTAACAATGACACACAGGGCCTGGTTATGATGGTGGTAGGATGAGCATCCGACTGCCATCGAAGTGGGAATAGGACCGCCCTACAAGTAGTCGGAGGTCCCACCTGCCACATTAGGACACGACAGTCGGAAAAATCCCTTTTTCTATTGCGGCTTGTCCTTGGGGGGACACCACATGTGCCCCCCAGACCACATCACGGAGGCCTAGGGGCCCCCAAAGTCTGTTTCCGACAGCATTTCCATAGCAGTCAGACTGCCATGAAAAGGCTGTTGGAAACTGATTTCCTAATCCCTACGGCGGTGCCTCAGCAGGCACCACCTCCATTGTAGTAATAAGGCTCCGACCGCTGCCCCAATAGCTCCTTGAGCCTGTTGGAGGCGGCGGACTTTTCTCTCGCCCGCTGCACTACGACCACCGGTATCATAAACCGGCAGTCGGACTGCTGCCCTGTATGTCAGGTGGACTGCCACCAACGGCCTGACATCGTAATCGGGCCCATAGTGAGGAACCTCTCCTGTTACATGACAACTTAGATACTAATGAACAAATACTAATATTTTCTACAGCAAAACACTTACTAAAACCAAGCCATTGTCAACCCTGGATGATGGATGGGACCTTTAAAATCCATCCCAAATCATTCCCTTAGATATACACCATGCATGGTGAATATCATAACACAAATATCTCTTTTATATATGCCCTTAAACCAAGTAAAGAAAGCAGCACTTACTAAAAAAACTTATACCACAGTCAACATAAAACAAATAACTACTACCAACAAAAAATAATCAAAGACTTTGAACAAGCCATGAATCAAACCATTTAAAAAATGTATCCCACACAGACATACAAGGTTGTTTCTACCATTTCAATCAAAGCATACAGAGACCTTTCCAAAAATCGGCACTATGGGCCTTATTATGAATGTGGCAGTCTGACTGCCCAAACACCGCGACTGCCATGAGACTGCAGCGCCAGCGGTCTTTCGACCACTATATTACGAGTTTACAGCTGTGCCCGCAGTGTGGCTGCAGAGATTTTGCAGCGGTGGTGATACTTTTTCATATGTATTGATGCCTCCGGAGCATTTTGACTGCATATGTGTCGGATGCACACATATGCATGATACATATGGAAAATACCACCTATCCATTGCCAGAGTCGGGCCCATATTTGGGCAGTCCAGGCAATGGGCATATGGTACAAAAATGACTCATATGTAGATCACCACAATCAGGGTTGTAATCCTCGGGGTGAAGATGCTGCAGTAAAAGGGGGGACCTGAAGAAAGGGATCCACATTGAACTCTGGCCGAAAGAACAGGAAATGGGTGAGTATGCACCCCAAATCCTTCGTTTCTGCCAACTTGAAGCTGGAGGTCTCACAGCTGATGGAAAAGCCAATTCGTAATACCAACAGCAGTGAAACTCCCCTGTACCACCCTATGGCTGCTGCTTTTCCCCAACCATGACCCCGGCGGTCTGGGGTGTGCTGGTGGTGTTGGCGGTTCAGCTGCAGTCTTTCCAAATGCATTCTGCACAACATGTAATACGGCGGTCGGACCGCCAAGCTCATGGCATTCGGACCGCGACTGCGTATACTGCAGTCCACATATGGCCAAATTCACAATAAGGCCCTATGTGTAGAGTGAATGAATGAATGGTGGGATTCTAGAGTACACGGCTACTCTGAGGAGTGTCCTGGCGCTAAGTGGAAAGTGAGAGAACACAGAAAGTCGAATTAGAGAGTGAAAATCCAAGTCTTGAGTTGCTTTCTGAAAGACCATTCATTTTCAATTTGAAATGATTCAGCAAATAGACTGTTCCACGTTTGGGGGCCCAAACGGGAGAAGAATCTGCCTCCATTTTTTGCTCTCCTGACCCTCAGAACTTCAGAAAGAACACAGTGGACAGGAACATCCTGATAAGAGTGATATAATATTTTTTGTGTTGTTCTATGTTTTATGTTCTATGTTCTAAGTACTTGATATTGCGCGTGATTCATCCCCGTAGGCATATCTCGGCACTGTGCTGTAATTGACCAGACATAAGAAACTCTCGAACAACCATGTTTTCAGCAATTTTTTTAAATTGTTGAAATTGGAACAGGAACGGATATGCAGAGGGAGGGTATTCCAATGAAACGGCGCTAGATAGGAAAAAGCCCTGCCCCCAAATTCAATGGTACGTACGCGGCGGATCTGTAACAAAGCTTTATTAGAAGATCTTAGCTGTCTGGTGGGCCTATAAAGCGTAATTTTATTTTTTCAAGTACACGGCTCCGGCCTGATAGAAGGCCTTATGCGTTAGGCAACACAGTTTAAAAATTGCACGTGCAGAGTTTTAAGGATTGAACCTGAGGGTGACTGGGCCAACATATAGTATATTGATCTGTCAGCGGTATTTTGCACCACCTGCAGTTTGGCCACCAATGAAGTATTAGGGGCCACCAACAATGCATTGCCATAATCCAGGCAATTTATAATCAGCGCCTGGACTAACGTTTTCCTGGAAGTGGAAGGCAGCCAAGGGAAAACCTTTCTTAGAAATTTCATTGTGGCAAAGCACATGCCACATGTTGTGTTGACCTGCTCTCTCATAGATAACTCCCAGTTGATTTTTGATACTAAGTTCTTCACTACCTGCTTAGGAAGAGAAGCAGGACTGAGATCGGAGGGCCCCAATCTGGTGACCACAACTCCGTACTTTTCCAAACAGTACGATCTCAGATTTGTAGCTATTTAACTGGAGACAATTCAAAGTCATCCAATTAGCGATTTCTCTCATACAATGCTTGAATCGCTACTGCGTCAGGTTTGACTCTGGTCCGAAAGAAATAAGCAACTGAGTGTTGTCGGCATAAACAATGATCTCCACTCTGCAGGAACTCACAACATGGGCAAGAGGGGCCACATATATTTTCAATAGTGTAGGACTCAAACAAGAGCCCTGGGGGGATCCTTTATTGACTAATATTTTCTTAGATTTAAAATGTCCCAAACACACTTATTGGGAATGATTGTCAATGAAATTCCTTAGCCACATAAGAGCCCTTCTATGGATACCCGCTTCATGCAATCTGTAGATAAGAATGAAGTGGGAGACCGTGTCAAATGTTGCTGATAAATCCATTAGGACTAATAGGATTGGGGTTGCTATGTAAAGTGCCATCCGGGTACTGTCAATGACAGCTACCAGTGCCATCTCTGTACTGTGTAAAAACAACAATTGATGGACAGAATGCAGAACAATGTCGTACATTCACCCCAGTACAGAGATCTGGGCCTAAATCCATCGTTTTTTTGCTCACCATGCCATTCC
The DNA here is from genome assembly GCA_963921515.1 of Calotriton arnoldi. Taxonomy (NCBI): domain Eukaryota; kingdom Metazoa; phylum Chordata; class Amphibia; order Caudata; family Salamandridae; genus Calotriton; species Calotriton arnoldi. Next base: position 65,694 of record CAWUFW010018695.1, on the reverse strand, counting down.
AGTTTGGACCCAGCCATATGCAAATCAGTCTTGACCCTGCGCCCAATGGGAACAGTCCAGCCCAAACTGCCAGGCCAGGTCCTCCCTGGACTGGAAACAAGCATCCTAGGACCGGTTTCGGGCTTTCAGCCCTCATCAGCCAGGAGAGCTTGACTCCAGTGGCATGGAGAGCACGGGACCCACGGCTGGGCATACCCGTCCCACTCGAGGTGACAAATGCAAAAACAACAATTGATGGACAGAATGCAGAACAATGTCGTACATTCACCCCAGTACAGAGATCTGGGCCTAAATCCATCGTTTTTTTGCTCATCATGCCATTCCAGTTTGGACCCAGCCATATGCAAATCAGTCTTGACCCTGCGCCCAATGGGTACAGTCCAGCCCGAACTGCCAGGCCAGGTCCTCCCTGGACTGGAAACAAGCATACTAGGACCGGTTTAGGGCTTTCAGCCCTCATCAGCCAGGATAGCTTGACTCCAGTGGCATGGAGAGCACGGGACCCACGTCTAGGCATATCCGTCCCACTCGGGGTGACAAATGCAAAAACAACAATTGATGGACAGAATGCAGAACAATGTCATACATTCACCCCAGAACAGAGATCTGGGCCTAAATCCATCGTCTTTTTGCTCACCATGCCATTCCAGTTTGGACCCAGCCATATGCAAATCAGTCTTGACCCTGCGCCCAGTGGGAACAGTCCAGCCCGAACTGCCAGGCCAGGTCCTCCCTGGACTGGAAACAAGCATCCTAGGACTGGTTTCGGGCTTTCAGCCCTCATCAGCCAGGATAGCTTGACTCCAGTGGCATGGAGAGCACGGGACCCACGTCTGGGCATACCCCGTCCCACTCGGGGTGACAAATGCAAAAACAACAATTGATGGACAGAATGCAGAACAATGTCATACATTCACCCCAGTACAGAGATCTGGGCCTAAATCCATAGTTTTTGCTCACCATGCCATTCCAGTTTGGACCCAGCCATATGCAAATCAGTCTTGACCCTGCGGCCAATGGGAACAGTCCAGCCCGAACTGCCAGGCCAGGTCCTCCCTGGACTGGAAACAAGCATCCTAGGACCAGTTTCGGGCTTTCAGCCCTCATCAGCCAGGATAGCTTGACTCCAGTGGCATGGAGAGCACGGGACCCACGTCTGGGCATACCCGTCCCACTCGGGGTGACAAATGCAAAAACAACACTTGATGGACAGAATGCACAACAATGTCGTACATTCACCCCAGTACAGAGATCTGGGCCTAAATCCATCGTTTTTTTGCTCACCATGCCATTCCAGTTTGGACCCAACCATATGCAAATCAGTCTTGACCCTGCGCCCAATGGGAACAGTCCAGCCCGAACTGCCAGGCCAGGTCCTCCCTGGACTGGAAACAAGCATCCTAGGACCGGTTTCGGGCTTCCAGCCCTCATCAGCCAGGATAGCTTGACTCCAGTGGCATGGAGAGCACGGGACCCACGTCTGGGCATACCCGTCCCACTCGGGGTAACAAATGCAAAAACAACAATTGATGGACAGAATGCAGAACAATGTCGTACATTCACCCCAGTACAGAGATCTGGGCCTAAATCCATCGTTTTTTTGCTCACCATGCCATTCCAGTTTGGACCCAGCCATATGCAAATCAGTCTTGACCCTGCGCCCAATGGGAACAGTCCAGCCCGAACTGCCAGGCCAGGTCCTCCCTGGACTGGAAACAAGCATCTTAGGACCGGTTTCAGGCTTTCAGCCCTCATCAGCCAGGATAGCTTGACTTTAGTGGCATGGAGAGCAAGGGACCCACGTCCGGGCATACCCGTCCCACTCGGGGTGACAAATGCTAAAAGAACAATTCATGGACAGAATGCAGAACAATGTCATACATTCACCCCAGTACAGAGATCTGGGCCACAGAAGCCTGACATTGAAGGATGTAAGATAGAATTGTCCTCTAAAAAGTCTGTTAATTGTTTATAAGCATGGTTTTCCAGGATCTTACCAAGCAGGGGCAATAATGGCACTGGTCTACAATTTTCTAGTTCGTCTAGGCTAGCAAGTTGCTTTCTAAGAAGGGATTTGATTTGTCCGCACTTCCAATCCACTGGTAGAGTGGCAGAGGTTAGTGACAAGTCGAACTGCACCTTTACTGAAGCTGCCAAGCACTGTGCTAAACTGGAAGTGATTCTAGGAGGCAAGGGTCTAGTGGGGAACCTGATTTCAATAATGACAAACATTTCAAACTTCTTCCATAGAACATAGTTCAAAGGCCTCTAAAGAAGCTTTAGCAGCTGGACCAGCTTGTTTCCAATCCACTATCACATCTGAATGCTGAAGGCATCCTGGAAAGTCTTTATAAATCGTGTTTATTTTATTTTTGAAAAAGTTGTTGCAGTCTGTTCTTGGGTTAGGAGATCAGTATGTACATATCAAAGAGTGTGATTTGTTGGCAGACAAAACCATTAGATGAGATCCTGAGGTGTGCAAAATACTGTAGCGAGGAACAAAAGATGAAACAGAAAAAGTTCAAGGAGATGTTTATGTTGGCACAGATGATGTTTGCTCAAAAAGTTTTCAGAAGCACTCATTTGCAGGAATTTCTGGTGGAATGCAAGGTTTTGGTTTGCAGACTCAAAGTGTTCAAAGAGGGAGTGGTGTTGCACAGGGTAGAGGTGTTATGATTGATCTGAAATTTGGTGTATATGTTGAAATGTTGAATAATGTGTCCCTTTGTCATTTCTGTATTAAGACTGGGCATTGGAAGAGGGAGTGTAGTCTGAATCCAGATAGATTGAGTGGAAATGGTCAGCTGCAAGGAGAAAATCAAATGCAGATGGAGAATGTACCAGTTCAGCAAATGCAAGTACCAAAGCAGAGACAGGTTTCAATGATGGAGGTTCCACAAGCCCCAATGGTCCCTTTGAATATGGGAAGTCCTAGATTTAGGGCCTTATTACGAGTTTGGCGGTCCCTGATTCTTCATTGGCGGTCCGAGCGTGGAGGGCTCAGTGGTGCAGCCGCCATATTACGAGTTGGGCGGATTGGCTTAGAGAAGACTGCCGCTGGACCGCCGAGACTGGGGTCGGGCAAAGGCAGCCACCATAGGGCGGTACGGGAGAGCTGCACCGCTGTGTGTATTATGAGTTGCCTGATTCACGACTGAACCGCTGTGGTCTGACTGCATGCTCCAAGGCGGCGGTGACCAAGGATTTGGGGTGTGTACGCACCCCTTTCTTTTTCCAGGCAGAGTCTAACGTAGTCCCTGTCTCTAGGTCCCCCTTTCACAGCAGGATCTCCACCACGAGGATTACGACCTTGTGTGCCGCTATATATAAGTGAGTCTTTTTCGTACCATATACCCATTGCCAGGACTGCCCACATATGGGCTGAACCCCGGTAATGGGTAGATGGTATTTTTCTACATATGTCATGCATATGTGTGCATCCAAAACATATGAAGTCAAAATGCACATACAGGCATTGATATATTTGGAAAAAGTACTCATCAATGCCGCAAGATACCAGCCTCCACACCACCGGCCTCGTGGACAGCTTGTAATACGGCAGACTTTGGACCACATGCGCTGTGGGATGCTGGCGGGAGCAGTTCTAAAGCGATCGGACTGCCAAACTCGGAATAAGGCTTTTAATGTTAATCAGATGCCCAAGGCAAATACAAACCCATTTTAGAGCCATAATCAGAACATATTTTAAAACCAGGAGTGGCCCATGCAGGTAAGAGCGGCGGGGCAGTGAGGCCAATTGGGGGGGGGATTCGACAGATGACCATGAGGGAAAATTAAATAAATAATTAATGTTTCCTCTCCATCGTCTGTCGAAATCCCCCCTCACCCGGCCCCATCGCTCTTACCTGCACGTGCCACAGCTGATTTCAACTGTAGCCTATTTCAGAAAGTGCCAGTTTTGGTTCTGTCAATACCCATTGATGGTGCCTGAGGGGGGACGAAGATTGCGTAGGTGACCCACTTTTAGAGATAGACCAAAGTGGACCATTTGTAGAAGGAGAAGTTAATGGCCATCAAGTGTAATTTCTGATCGACACCAGAGCTACCTGATCCACTGTTAGAACAGTGGAAGTCCTAGACCTACCCCTATTGGGGAAGAAGATCTAAGTTGTAGGAGTTACAAATAAACAGATAACAAACATCGTTTCAGAAAAGGTTCCTGTAAAAATAGGTTAATTTGAGGAAAACCTAATTTAGTTGTTTGTGATTCTAGTCCTGTAAATCTGTTACGGAGTGATTTACTGTGCAAGTTAAATTGTACTATTTACAGTACACAGGATGGTGTTGAATTTTCGACTCATGATGGAGATGTTGAATTTAAAATGGTCTGAGAAGAAACAGCTTTAGGATTGTATCCAGTGCGGAGAGTTGCCTCCTGATTTAAAAGAGACAGTGAACCCAGAAGTGAGGGACTTCCAGGAAAAGATTTTGGACTGATTAAAGGTGTGTAACCTGTCCGAGTACAAGTAAAACCAAATGTTGTATATCTGAGATCATCACCATACAATCTGCCCCAGAGACAGTTGCAGGAATAACACCAGAAATTGAAGGCATGCTGAGGAAAGGGAATCTAAAGGAAATTGTTGGAAGCCCTTGCAACTCTCCGAACATGGTTTTACAGAAACCCAATGATAAATATTGAATTGTGCAAGATTTTCGAAAGATTAACAGCATTGTTGTTCCAAGTGGTACTGTAGTGCCGAATCCAGCCACCCTACTTTTCCAAATTCTGTGCACTGCAGAATGGTTTACTGTTGTGAATCTCTGCCAGGCCATCTTTTCTATTCCATTGTAAGGGGACAGCCAATTCTTGGTCTCATTTGTATTCCGAGAGAGAGTTTTGGCATGGTGCCGAGTTCCACAAGGGTATACAGAAAGCCCATAGATATTTAATCAAACCTTGAAAAAGAATCTTGAATCACTGCAGATGACTTACAGTTGAGTTCTCGTGCAGTGAATCGATGACCTGCTTGTGGCATGAGATACACGAGAAGCATGCAGGCAGGATACAGTTGCACTGTTAAATCACTTAGTTGAGAATGGACATAAAGTGTCTCCAGGTAAACTACAATACTGTCTAGAAGATGTCCAATTCTTGGGACATATCATTGAGAAACTAGCAAGAAAGGTGTCACCAGAGAGAGTGAAGACTATTCTTCAGACGAATCCACCCAGAACACAGAGAGAAGTCAGAATGTTTTTGGGAATCGCTGGCTACTATGGACAGTGGATACTAAACTTTACCCTAGTGGCTAAGCCTTTACTAAGGCTCACAATCAAAGATGTGCCTGATCCTCTTACATGGGATATGAGTGCTTGAAAGCTTTCCTAGAGCTCAGAGAAAGTCTCTGTCATGTCCGGCACTAGGAGTGTTGTATTACAGAAAGATGTTCACATTGTTTTGCAGTGAGAGGGAGGGCAGTGCTCTCCCAGTGCTTACTCAAATGCATGGGAATTCATAAAGACCTGTGGCTTATTTTCTGACTACCCTTGACCCAGTAGCTGCAGTTGGTGTCAGTATAGAGATATGTGAGAACATAGTGATGGGATATCTCTTAACTGTTATGGTCCCTCACTCCTTAGAAATATTGGTCACCAGAACAAAAACCCAGTACATGACAAACATCAGCCTTACAAAGAATGAACTACAAATCCATGCTGCAGAGAATATTGTTCGAAAACGAAGTCAAATTTTAAATCTGTCAACTCTTTTGCCTGTAAAAGAGGATCCTAGTGGAGATGATTTTCTAGATGTCACAGATTTATGAACCACGTCAAGGCCAGACATAAAAGTTGAACCTTTGAATGAGCCTGAATATGAAATCTTTGTAGATGGCTAATATCTAAGAAATAATGAAGGAGTCCTGAGAGCAGCTTTCACTATATGTAGAATTCAAGAGGTTGTGGAAACTTCATGGCTTCGAGGTGTATCTTCATCACAAGTTGCAGAAATAATTGCCCTCACAAGAGGTTTCAGTCTACCAGCTCAATTGAGAGTGACTATATTTACAGATAGTCAATGTGGCTTTGGTGTGGTCCATGTTTTTGGACTGTTATGGTCACAAAGAGGCTTTATGACATCATCTGGTTCCCTATTAGAAAAGGAAAACATGTAAGAAAACTGCTTGAGGCTTTGCAAATGCCAGCAGAAGTAGCAGTTGTTAAATGTGCAGCTCATAGAACTGGCAATGGATATGTCACAGTTGAAAACAGATCTGTGGACAAAGTTGCATGGTATTGTACACTTGTGGCCTGCACACTTAACGGAACTTACACAAATGAGTCAGAAGAGGACACTTCTTTTTCAATGTTGTTATCATTAGCTGATACTTGGGAAGAACTCAAGACATTGCAGGGAAATGTTGCAGAAGCAGACCCGCAGGGTTTGATCGGAGCAGGATGTGAGAAAAATGCAAATTACATTTGGTTGTCAGCAGATGGTAGACCAGTTCCACCTGAGAGTTTATTGTTTTCCATAAAACAACAGATCCAACACATCTCCGAAGAAATGCAATGCTGAGATTATTCAGACAGAATTGGTTACATCCCAGATTTAGGATGCTTGTAGAAGAATTGTGCTATTGATGTGTGACATGTCAACAGATGAACGTGGGGAAGAGAACACCAGTTACAGTAGTTCATGTAGGGAGATCAGGTGGTATCTTCAACAGAATGCAAATGGACTTTATTGAGATGGCTGTTTGTAATGGGTTGAGATGTTCAGGTTAAAGTGTGCATTTTCTCTCAATAGGTAAAAGCCTACCCAACAAGGAGAAATGACAGCTTCACTGTAGCAAAACTGATGTTTTGAGAGTTGATGCCCAGGTACGGATTACTGGTTTCTCTGGAGTCAGATCGTGGGACTCATTTCAACAATGAGGTCCTAAGAATGCTTTATGCAGCATTACAGATCAAGCGGAGATTACACTGTAGTTATCAACCAGAAGCCTCTGGAATTGTTGAACAGCTCAATGGAACCATAAAGTGTCGTTTGGCAAAAGTTGGTGCCTCCACATCCATGAAATTGCCAGATGCTTTGCCTCTGGTGTTGATGAATCTCCAAAGTATTCCTGACAGGAAGATAAGGTTATCCCCTCATGAGATATTGATTGGCATGCAATGATACCACCTGCTGTCCCACGAATGCACTTTTAAACATCACAGATGACATGATACTTGGTTACTACAAGTTATTGGCTGATGTAGTGCAATCTGTCTCTCACCAGGTTGAAGCTGCTACTTTAAAACCGCATCAGGAACAGTACCACAACTTCAGTCCTGATGACTGGGTGTTAGTCAAGAAGCACGTGCAGAAGTCTTCCTTGGAACTGAGATGGAAAGGACCCTATCAGGTGATTCTCATCACACTGTTTTTAAGAGTGCTGAAGTACCAAACCGAGTACATTCATCACACACTTAGAGAGTAAAAAGCCCATATGAAGAAATTGTGTTCTTTAAGCCAGAACCAAGAAGCTGGACAATTGCAAGGAGCAATACCATAAGAGACACAACAGCAAGAAGGACAAATCGGTGAAAAACTACAAGCAGTCGCACCAATCCTTTGTGATTTCACAAAGTGGCATTGAAGTTTCTGAAGAAGAAAATTAACATTATATTTGATAAGAAATGTTTCACTCAGCATTACTGACTGAGAACTATTGTATTCCTGTGAGAAGACGAGTAGTGATCCTTTTTCCATGAGAGCATCGAAAGCTGATTGACTGACTGGAGACGGATGAAGCAACATGTTGCAAAAGCTTCAGAATGTGTTGTCTCTACTAGTGTGTGTTCCAAAAGTAGATGCAGACTTTTCCAGACCCTTCTTTCGACCTCACCCACATTTATCCTCAATCCATGCTATTTTGAGACTCTACTGAGTTTCTTGAACATCTCTTTATGGAGATTTCTACTTTGAATGATTTCTGGATTATTGAACTGACTTAAATGCTGAAGCGTTGTGCCTAATGCTTCATTATTTCTCACTCTCTTGAATTACAACTCTTTGTAACTGACATCATTTTCTCCCCATTCTTAGAACAGGCATTTTCTTTCCTTTATGGAACATGCATAATGCAATTTATTGCAAATTATTGAAAGGTTATTTATTGATTATTGACTTCTAATGAGATTGTAAAGACTAAAATGTATGAATTTAACTTGTGATCTAATAAAGATGACTTACAAAAAATTTGAATAATAAAACCCTTTAACTCATACCAAACTCTCATCATTGACTGAAAGTAGATTACAAATTGTGATTTTAATTTATGTGATGTACAGCTCCTTATCTTCTCGAAGAACAATGGTAAAGATCCATTGCCTTTGTGGAAGAGCAGGAATTAGCCTGGATGATGGTAAAGTGAGAAATTTAATTGAGAACTGATTCCTGCTCCAGCACTTGCGTGTTAGCATATATTAGCATAAGAATAATAAAAAAGTTAAACTTGGCCTTCCAAACAAATCAACCTGCTCTTACCAAATGCCCCCTCCTCTGGTCCAAAAAGCCGGTGTTAGCTCTAGTGGCGCTCAGTGCAACAATCTTTTTAGGTGCCCCCCCCCCAAAAAAAACCTCTTTCTCCACAAATTCTCTCATTACTATGTTAGACCAGTGCCCCTCATCTCTCCACAGTCCCTCTCTCACATGCTTTTCTTATATTTTATATCTCTACTCATACCAGTGTAGGGTGTCAGAGAACACACATTTTACAGAGTCTGTGAATCATATGTGTGTAAATCAGTCTATAAAAATGTTACATAAACAATGAGGATTACAAGGTGTAGGAATCACGTGTCACTGATATTAGTAGGTAGTCTATTTTAAGAGTGTTTAGTCTGGAGAAGCACAAACTCATGATTTAAATTGTACCACATTGGTTTTGTTTACTAATAAGAATGTATTTTAACCCAAATTAACTGTTTTTAGCAACATTAGGATAATGAAAGACAGGGGTAAAGACATAATGTTCCAACCTATACCATGCAGTTTACATGCAACTCTTTGATGACTGTTCATAGCTCACAGTGCTTTATTAGGGTTGTAACTTGTGAACTGCAAGTAACAAAAGGATCTCTATGAAAAAATCAGTAATACTGAGCAATCAACATAAAATACAGTTTGGTGATTAGCGTGGTACACGTTCTTTGCAGCAGGCCTATTAACTCTGCACTACTTTATGATGAATCAAACTGCCACTAGACAAAACTCCGTTCTCTTTTCAGCAGGCAGGAACATCTTTCACCAGAGTTATCTTGACACTTTTATTGTTGCCTGAAAACTGCTTGACACAGAAGGAAATAAGCAGGAGGAGCTTTTTTAACCTGTGTTATTTCTAAACATGGCGTTCCCACAAAGGTCAGCGCCAGGTGCGGCTGCATCGGTCGCACTGCCCTAGAGCCGGCCCTTGGTACAAAATGGCAAGTACTGTACAGCTACATGAGGTTGACATGCCCCAGTGAAAGTCAGCTTCTTTGATTAACGATGGTTTACCCAGTTCGGCTAGAGATATAACACCTCCCAATGCGAAGCAGTACATGGGGAAGAGGAAATAACAAGGAGAAATAAAGATATTTCTCCTTGTTACCCCAGCCTCAGGCAGATGCACTATTTTGGCGCTAACCCACATCTACACCTCTTTTATGTATATGGTTTTGAGTCATAATCCAGGAGTGAATGCATAGGAACACCCATGCCCCACCCATGCCCCGCCCTTGGAAAGCCACCATGACACAAAGTACCACAAGTCAGTGCAATGTGCTGCCTTGCGCTACTGTTTTTTAACAAGCCAATGCAAATTGATATTTGTGTTGCTTTGTAAATAACAAAATGGATTTTGCATCAGGTCTGTGTCAAAAAACCCGACACAAAATCTTTGAATATCTGCACCTCTATGTCACAACTGCCCGAAGGGACGGTCCCTGTACTCTGGAACATATTAATGAGCAGGGATTATTGAGGTTACTGCCTTCTGCACTGGACAATAAGTAATACCAATTTCAATACCTATGTACGACTGGCAACAATGATTTATTCAATATGGCTGGACTTCATTGAGGAACTGAAAATACACAAGATAAATAAATCTGTAATAGAGCTGGGGGTGGAGGGTAATAAATGCATCTCAGCATTGTACAGGACACGGCTCGCAATCAAGGGAAAAATGCTGGACCACCTTTAAGAGGCTTAGTAGGGCAACCTGGGAGAAACACTAGGGGACACTGAATGGCACAGACTATAAGTGGATTGCAGATCACAGACTAGAAATGCCAGATTTATTTATAGGTTTGTAGTGCTAGCTAGACCAGAAGGTATCAGGGCACTTTCATATAATGCGAGATCATTTAATTAAAGTACATGCATGAATACAGACAGAGGAAATCGTTGGCCGCAAAGGTAGTTACAAAATGCAGACATAGTAACAGCATGAGCTAATAGAGTACAAGACATAGTAGACAGCTGAAACAATAAATCTACCGGTGCAACGGGTCAAGTCAGAATGGGTGTGAGCTTTAGGAACATAGCTCAGTTTGCTTGCGTGTTAAAGTATTTGTTGAGCAGTAGGTATTTAAGGTCCTGTTTGAAGCAGGGAAATGAGGGGTTGCAGCGCAGGTCTCTAGGGAGTGAGTTCCAGATCCTGGGAGCATTTCCAGAAAATGAGTGTGTCTGGGAGTATTTCTTTTTCAGTTTGGGAGGTATGAGAAGAAGTGAGATGGAGCTTCTCAGAGACCTGACTCTTCTCGCTTTCAAAAGTTTGTTATCCAGATAGTTGGGGTTATGTGTGTGAAGGGCTTTGTGGGTGATGCAAGCAGTCTTATAGATACATCTTCCTTCGATGGGGAGCCAATTGAGGCTCTTGAGGGCCGGTGTGATGTGCTCAAACCGTTTAAAACCTGTTAGTGGCTGGGCTGCCATGTTGAGAACTGACCTTAAGGGGGCAAGGTGAATTTTTGGAGTTCCTGTGATGATGGCATTACCATAATCCAGTTTTGAGAGGACTAGTGTTGTGCCCTACAGCAGATGACACAGGTAGCCATGTAGAGTTACAAAGTCTTCTTTATTAGGTGCAGGTCCAGTTAACATCATTTTTTAGTCCAGCCAGCTCTGGTCAAGTACCAGCCCCACCAGGAGCAGCCTGCCTAGCTGCTCAGCCCATCTCTAACTGACAACACTCATCCACTCAGGCACCCAGGCATTCCACGCATCACTGACACACCAAAATTCCGTAACCAACTCACACTCTGGCTGAGCAGCTAGGAGGACCTAGGCTGGTTTACATGTAAATGCAATGTAGAGGATATAACATTATCCCTTTCCTTTAAATAAAAACAAAAAATAACAAAACTACAAGGGAAGAACTATGCACAAGAAAGCAGTAGTGTTCGAAACTCAGGGATGCAACATATAGCAAAACATCACGAGAGAGTGAACAATAAAAAACAAGAAAGGATGGATTAAGTACAACATACATAAGTATCAATATCCCCCATTCTCCCCCTTGAAAAATTATTAAAACATTGCAAAGCGTAAACACATTGTAATAATTTGTAGCGAAAACCAATTGTAAAAATTTGCAGCGCAACACATTGTAACATCAAGTAGAGTGACACAAAAGGTAACACACCCCGCAACACCGATCCCAACTAATATCATGTAGAGTAACGCTGAGGGCAACACACTCCGCGACACCGATCCCAACTACAAGGGAACTAACAAGAATATGGGACTGTGACCCATGGAAACACAACTGTGTATGGGGCTAGCACCCATAACACACATCCTATGTAGGGATGTACCTTTGTACATGTAAGTGGGGCTGACACCCACAACCCAACCCTGTGTAAGGGTTAACACCATAACCAGGTATAAGGGAGCTCATCCATATACCTACCCCCATGTAGGGGGCACAGACTGTGAAACGTAAATGGGACTGTAACCCAAACCCATCCCTCATGTAAGGGAATAAACTGTGAATGCCACCCACTAAAGCACAAGGGAACCATAAGTAGAAAAAGTGTAAACTGTGGCATCACGACACAAAATCTTCTTCAGAAGGTAAGCAAAACATTTATGTAAACAAATTGCAACTTAAACCAAGGTCACACGCCGGTGAGCGATCTCTTACCCGAGTTGTGCTAGGACAGCACTTCCCCTGCGTAAGGGAACCCCAAAAAAAAACGCATCAGCATAAACCAAATAAGTAGACTTTTCAGACAATAGGCTTTAGAAAAATATGCAATAACAATAAGAGCAGTGCTACTCTGTGCACACAGGTACAGTGCACACCACCTGAAACATGTCAACACACAGGTACAGTGCACACCACCTGAAACATGTTAACAATACAAATGGAAAACGTAGCGTCATGGCTTGAAAAATTCGAATGCCATAAATAAAAACATTACAGATTTGTAAGCTGAAACTAAAAGCCCAAGAGCAATTTCAAACCCATACTCTATACGTAGCATGTAAATGTCACAGGGCACAGCAGTATCCGTAGCTTTGCAGGTGAAACAATAGTCAAACTATGTGCACCAAAAGTGGATCTTCACAAAAATGCACCATAACTAGTGTAGCGAGGTGCTACCCATGGTCCTTGCGAAGTGGATGCTTTATCATACACAACACCAAATGTGCAGATAACAGTTGACTGGCTCTGGTGAGAAAAAGGTGGGCATAACAATACAGAACCTTAAGTAGCATTAATTCCGACATACATGAAAAGGAACATGCCACCAAAAGAATCCCATCCTCGTCGCCAAAATAATGTTGTGCCCTACACCAGATGTCACAGGTAGCCATGTTGAGTTACAAAGTCTTCTTTATTAGTTGCAGGTCCAGTTAACATAATTTCCTAGTCCAGCCAGCTCTGGTCAAGTACCAGCCCCACCAGGAGCAGCCTGCCTAGCTGCTCAGCCCATCTCTAACTGACAACACTCATCCACTCAGGCACCCAGGCATTCCACGCATCACAGACACACCAACATTCCGTAACCAACTCACACTCTGGCTGAGCAGCTAGGAGGGCCTAGGCTGGTTTACATGTAAATGCAATGTAGAGGATATAACAACTAGTGATTGCACTCCCATCTTAAAATCTTCAGTGGGAATGAAAGGTTGGATTTTCTTGAGGTGTTTTAGTGCGTACGGTGCTCCTCTGGCTGAGTTGTTGATGTGGTCCTTCATTGACATGTGTTTGTCCAGGGTGCTGCCCAAGGACTTAACAGAGTTGCACAACGTTGGAGAACAATTTAGGGCATCCAAATTCTTGAGCTTCAGCCTTGGATTGGTAGAGGGTTGTTTTTCAGTGAGAAAAGTAGTAGTTCAGTTTTGTTGGGGTTCAGCTTTAAGTGATTGATACTAAGCCAAGTTTGTATCTTGATTAGGGTGGCATTCAGTTGTAGGATGTCACTGGGTGATTTAATTTTGTAATAGAATTGGGTGTCATTGGCATATAGGTGATGTTTGACACCTGCTTGGTTTAGGATAACAGTAAGGGGCCCATGAAGAGATTGAAAAGGGATGGGGAGAGAGTTGAGCCATGAGGAACTAGTGTTGTTGATTTTTGTTGCGAGCGATGTTGAAGGCAAGATGTGAACCATCTTAGGACTGTGCCATTAATACCAGTGTGGTTCTTGAGTGACTCAAGTAATGCTGGGTGATTTACAGTATCGAAAGCCACAGATAAGACAAGTAGGATTAGGAAGCATGCATCACCTTCATCTAAGGATCTGCGAATGTCATCACAGATATTGAGCATGGTGGTTTCAGTGCTACAGCCTTTCCTGAACCCAGATTGGAAGGTGTCATGGAGGTTGAATTCTTCTATATGTTGGTTAAGTTGTAGTAGGACGCGCTTCTCCAATATTTTGGCTAGGAACAGGAGGTTAGTGATACGTCTGACGTTATTGAGGTCATTGGGGTCGGCACCTGGTTTTTTGAGTATGGGTGTAATTTGGCCTAGTTGGAGGGAGTCAGAAACATTGCCTGAGGAGAGAGATGAGTTGATGATTTTAGTCCAGAATGGGGCAATGATATGGTTGAGGTTTTGTACTATTGTGGCTGGGAGAGGATCAGAAGTGTGGGATGTGGGCTTCAAGTTCGCAATTATATTGAAGACTTCACTTTCTGTCATGGGTTTAAAGTCAGACCAATTAGCTTTGTTTTTCAGTTGAAGAAGATCAAAGTTAAAATTAGTTTTTAAAGAGGCCATTCGGTCATTAGTTACATCTAGGGGGGGGGAGGCTGCAGTTAAGGGAAGTGAGGCAGAGGAGAAGGTTGGTAGGGATGTCAGATTTGTGACGTGGATGAGGTATTGCTCAATGTTTGCAACTTTATCAGTGAAGACGTTGGCAATTTCTTCACAGCGTTCATTGGTGGGTTTTGTTTTGTTTGGGGAGGTAAGGGTAGTTTGCCGTTTAATAATGTTGAAGAGCTCCGTGTGTCTGTTCTTAGCGCAGTCAAGTTGGTTGCAAAAGAAAGTGGCTTTTTCTCTAAAGATGTGTTTCTTATAGGAAAGCCGTGCAGTTCTTAGGAGTGAAAGATGCACTGTAGAGGGGTTTTGCCTCCATACCCTTTCTGAATGTCTATGTTGTCTCCTCTCGTTGTTAAGATCTGAGTTGAACCAGGATTTTAATTGGATTGTTCTAGGTTGTTCAAGTTTGAACGGTGCTAGTTGGTCAAGAACAACAGTCACCGCTGTGTTATAGTGGTTAGGCCATCAACTGTGTGAGTGGGAGGATGATGATGTAGTTGGGCACAGATCCTGGTCTCCAGTTCTGTTATTGGGATTTGCTTGAAGTTCCTAGCCCAGTGCTTATGTATGTAGGATGGGGTTGGTTGGGATCTGAGGTGGGTCTCTATATTAAACAGTATGAGATGGTGGTCTGACAAGTCAATGGGTGTGATGGATCATAGTGAGGCAAGATAATTTTTGGTGATAATCGCATCTAGAGTGGCGCCTTTGATATGGGTCGTTTTTTTGCAGAGTTGGTTGAGGTCGTTTATTTCACAAATGTTTGTAAGATTACGAACTGGGGTGTCTTCTGAGTTGTTCCAGTGAATATTGAAGTCACCCAAGAACACTTCATTCAAGTCAGTTAAGGAGAACCATGTCGGTAGGTCAGTTATTTCTTCTAAGAAGAGGGTGTGATCACCAGGTGGGTGGTAGATGGTGTAAAGTTTGATAGGAGAGGTGCCTTTGGTAGTGAGTTCTACTCCGAGGTATTCGAAGGTTGAGTATTTTGAGGTCTTTAAGGTGGAAAGATGGATTCCATCTTTGTGGATGATTGCT
Source organism: Calotriton arnoldi (assembly GCA_963921515.1). NCBI lineage: Eukaryota > Metazoa > Chordata > Amphibia > Caudata > Salamandridae > Calotriton > Calotriton arnoldi. Next base: position 50,386 of record CAWUFW010018695.1, on the reverse strand, counting down.
AGTTCGCCACCTTTTCTCTTTTGTCTGTCCTGTCTAATGATAGAGTATCCAGGTGGTGCTAGCAGGTCAAGTATGGGTGTTGAGTGTTCATTAAGCCATGATTCGGTGATCAATGCAATGTCTATTTCTTTGTCAAGTATAGATTTGGCAATATGTATGGCATGTTTAACTGCTGATCTGCAGTTAAGGAGCATGCAAGTTCGAGACCTGAGACTATTGTTTGTGGTATCAAGTGTCTGCATGGTGGTGTATTCAGCCACCAATGGTGGCGGTCTAGGCGAGGTGATCATTCGAGGGATTCTATTTGTGCCCCTGATTACTGGAATTGTGGAAGGAGGCTTGTAGACCATTTTCTGGTTCAGTGTAAATTAAGATTCGCAGATTGCATCAGCTTCAAGAGCTGATATATTAGCAATGTACAACAAATGTACATGACCCCTCAGTTAATGCAGAAAATTCAACCGCATAACAGACCTTATTGCCCTAAGTGCTTAAGAGAGTGGCCGGCACCTATATACAAGTGATGTGGATTTGTGCACCAATATAACCATTCTGGAGTCAGTAAATAAGCTAATGTCAACCCTATTCGGTGGGCCATGACCTCGAACTCAAGCATGCAACTGCTCTGGCCGGCACCATCAAAACAAGGAGAAAAACAACTTACTAAATTAGAAAAAGGGGTGGGAGCACACCGCTTCACCCCCCAGCGAGGTTAGCCCCTGGCATTCTGGTAAATGCAGTCTCATGTTGCTTGCTTTGCTAAAGTATTCCGAGTGTTTAGCCAGAGTTGGCGCAGATAGAGCTGATCTCTAGACACATGTTTCTGGTTCTTTAACCGTCATCAGTAGAGATTACAGGCTTCAAATTTGGTGTTTGCTGAGTAGGCTGCCAAACATTGCATCAGGTCAAGTACCTCTCACTGGCACGCGGTTGCTTCTTCCACGAGCTCGTCAGCTCAATGACTCACGGGAGTGCTTTTAAACAGGAAAAGGGGAGGGAGCACACCCCTTCACCCCCCCAACCGACGGGTGGAAGTCTAATATAGCTTCTTCTGAGGCTCCAAACCGGCTGGTGGAGTTCCTTGGGAATTAAGTTTCTACCCATACCTGACTAAGAATTCATTCATTAACAGGCCACCCAGGAATCTACTTTTGGGTTACCGTTCCTCCCCTTTCCTGCCTTGAGGAAGACCCGCCTAGATGCACTTCCACTTTTTGCGCGATATACAGGGTCGAAACGTCGGCGTATTGTATATGTCCACGCAACGCTGATGATCACAGTCCCATTCGTTATTGGATCATTTAAGCATATGTGTTAATAACAAGGACATTTATGAAATCTTTTTCCCTTCCCCCTCCCCATTTTTTGCACATTTGTTTTTGTATATAGTAGATTGTATTTATCACCATTCACCACATGTCACTATTGCACTACAGTCACATATTGCAATTGAAATTATAAATTGCGATAGACTTTATTATTTGATTTTCTTCTAATATAATTTTGATTCAAAAATCTTTGGTGTGTGTTATATCTGTATTTATTTCATTATTGAATTGAGTTACAAGTAAGTTGTTACTATTTGTTCTAATTAAGTGATACCCCGACAGAACCATTTTTCTTTAGTATACGTATACCCAGGTTCTGAGGGACACCGGGTTGCCCCATTACGCTTAACACAACACATCCCACCCACTTACAACAGATTTCCTTTCTTGCCAGTAGAATAGAATAGAACGGGAGATCTCTGGCAATTCCTGTAAGCCTTTCAGCCGCTCCAAAAATAATCAATGAAAGGCTTACCTTAACATGTAGACCCAAAATGCATGAAATGGTCTTACCCACTTCATCCCAAAACCTCAGGATCCCCGGGCATTGCAGAAACATATGAACATCCGTCCCCTTTTTTAAACCGCATTTTGCACATTTATCAGCTCTTCCTTTCCCCATCTTCGACAGGTGTTATGTATACCCTGTGAAGTGAAAAGAAGTAGTTTCTCCTTAAAAAAGCAGGCTTAACAATGGAGTATAACGTGCACATCGATACTTGCCAAATGTTTTGTAACTGCTCCCTCAGCAAGCATCTTCCCCACAGCTCCTCTGCCAGACTGAAATCTCTGTCCGTGATCTCCAGCAGTTCCCAATACCAGATTGACACTTCCTTGCTTCCTGGAGGTTTCCCCACCAGCTGTTCTTCCAGATAGTTTCCAATGTCCAAGAGCAACGTCCGGCTTTGCTCCCAGCTTTTCAATTGTAGCTATTTACATTTTGAGAGTTTTCCCACCAACATCTTACTTAACTCTTCCAGTGGTAAAAGCTTACCATCCTGAGTTAGATCGCCCCAGTAACACATATCTGCATTCCTTATTGGTAGGGCTAGTTTGACTTTAAGGCACTCTAGGGTCCCAGGTGAATCCCAGATGGGGGCCGAATTAGAATCTTAGTCTAATTTTGTCAATCGTATAATGCTGAACCACATTCTGGCCATTGCTTACAATACTTTTAATTTAATCTTTTTGAAGAATTTTGGGTCTCCAAATTTAAATAGGAACCGGTCTGTACCCACATTGATTCCTTTTACCCTTACCGTCAACACAGTCCGTTGTTCTGATCTATCTGACATATTGAAAAGCATTCTGGTGTTTGTCAGCTGGAAAGCCAATGAGTAGTATTGGATGTCTGGCAGGGATAACCCCCCTTTCTCCCTTCTCCTCCGCAATTTTTTCCATGACATTCTGATCCCTTTTTATGCCCAAACAAAAGCGTTTATAGCCTGCTGCACTTTGTCAATCAGTGACTTCTCAAAATGCAGGGGAATAGTATTAAACAGGAAAGTGATTTTTGGCAGTATCGCCATCTTCACCAGATTGACCTTTCCAAAAATTGTTAAGGGGAGATGTACCCATCCCTTCATTACGCATATAATTTCTCTCAAAACTTTAACCAGGTTTAACTCTGGGATTTCCTTAATGTCCTGCTCAATCTTAAATCCATGTATCTCATCTCCTTCTTGATAACCAGATTGTCTTTTACCTGATTCCATACCATGTTGTCTGTTTTCCCTGCATTTACTGCGTTTCCAGACAATTTACGGAATTCTGAGAATATCTGTAGGATAGCCAGCAAGGCCACCGCAAGATCCAAAGTAAAAACCATAAGGTCATCCGCATATAATGCTACCTTCTTTACCCAACCCTTGTGAGAGAAAGGCAAGATATTAGCTGCCTTTCTACGTTTATGTGCTAAGGGCTCTATATTGAGATTTTAAAAAAGAGGGGATAAGGGGCAGCCCTGTCTTGTACCTCTAGATATTTTAAAGGATGAGGTTAAATTCCCATTCACTAGTATTCTTGCTGAGGGATCCTGATATATTAATTGAATTATAACGCAAAATTCTTGAACTAATGTGAATTACAGTAGCAAAATTTTAATTTCACCCAAGTCTTGTGATTATACTTAACTTGCAATTTGCTATCTTCTGGTTTATTAAAACATGTTTTCATTTCCTATAGCCACATGAAAAAGTAATTTGCGTACATGTACCAATAGCATTACAAATAAGTTACAGATAGTTAACCACCTTTTGCAAATAATCAGAACATGTCAGATGTAAGGAATACTTTAGGGTTCATTTCCTTTGTCCACTATACCATTTTGTACCCTTGTTAAAGTAGTTTTCTTCCTGATAGGATTAGAGCCAGGGTAGGTAAAGCGGTGCATGCGTTTCATGTAAATTTACATGTTTACCACAAAAAGCACAGTTCAGATTGAGGTCCTGCTGGAAATCGTTTTTTTCACAGGTAAAAATATTTAAACAAGCATTGGCGAAACCGCTGTCTGGCCAGTAACTGAATGTGTATGGATGCTACCATTTGTCTATGTACTCCTTCACTCATAATCCATGCATTCACTCATCTTTTCACTTATACACTTATTCATCTTTACATTCATTCATTGTTGTATTCACCTACTTACCCATCTACAATATCACACACGCAAGCTCACCAATCATTGAATCTGCACTTTCAGTTACCAGCCAGACTGATTGACTTTAACAGTAGTTTGTGATTGGTGTGAAAATTGTTCTGTTAGGTTGTGATTGCTGATCTGTGAGCAGTGGGAATGTTGTCGGTTTTGAGTGCTTGGCAGTCTGTGAGAGCTGTTGGAGTGCTTCAAGTAGTTTACGACTGCTGATCTGTGAGTGGTGTGATAGTGCTATTGGCAATGTGAGACTGATCCTATGAGTAGGCTGTTGGCCATTTGAGACTGTAGTGTGCAAGGGGTGTAGGTAACGTCAGAAGTGTCAGACTGCTACTCTGTGAAGGTATGAGAGACGTCAGTACAGTTCGACTGCTAGTTTCTAAGGGGCGTGAGAGTGATTTTAGCAGTGTCACTGATACACTCAAGGAAGAGGAAGTACTGTTTGTAGTGAGAATCTGCTAGTCTGTGAGGGGGTTTGCATACATTTCCAGTAGTATGTGCCTGGTACTGTGCTTGGCATACGATGATGCTTATAGCAGTTTATGAATGCTGCTGTGAAAGAATGTGATATTGCTTTTGGTATTGCTGTTCGACAATAAGGGCTTTAACAGTTTTATTTCTGTTTTCACCGTGGCCATGGGTGAAGATACACTGGGGTATATTCACAAGAACGTGTGATAACTACCGCAAGAGTAGCGTAACGCAACTTTCAATATCGCAGCCTATCGTGGGAAAATATCCACGTGTCAACGCAGGCGGTACCATGCAATAGCCACTAGATAACACGTCAAATGTCAGCGTCAAAATCAACGCCACGCCGAAAAAATGCGAAACACGAACGCAAGAAATCATGCGATGAGGCCAATTGCGGTACAGAAATCAGCGAACACCAGCCACAGGCCTGTAAATCCCACGCGGTCGGCGGGAAAAAGCACCATAAAAGAAAGGAAAAAAAGAGCCCAAAAACAATTCAAACTGCGTAGCAACATGGATGCACCCGGACCGAGTGCAGAGGACAAGCCGAACACCACAAGCCCTACGGAGGACCATCCAGGAACCCGCTTTCGGGGAAGGGCAAGGACAAGAGGAAGAGGAAGACCGGGTACAGTCCGCAGGAAGACCAGATTATCGTCACGGGGTGACCGAACACCATCAACAACTGTTCGGCACCTCCACTGGCAACCCAAACCGAAATATGGCAGGCCATCCTCACCAAGGTCAATGCAGTCGGAGTGTCCAGGAGGTCACTGGAGGAGGTCAAGAGGCGCTGGAATGATCTGAAAAGGCAGACCAAACATAAGCTCGCCACCAACAGTGAGGCAGCAACGGCGACTGGAGGTGGGAGTCCTGCGACACAGGAGGAGCTGGAGCAAATGGTGGCCACAGTCAGCAGTGAGGAGGCGGTGGCAGGATTGGGGGGCCTGGACACAGTACGATACGACCTGACCCAACAGCAACAGGGTGAGTAACCACTAGGGACGGGGGGGACGGGGGGAGATGGGCACAATGGCACACATGCACAATTACGCGCAGCACGCAGCACACACCATACCCACAATGACCGTGGAACATGTCCCTGAATGCCTTGGCACACTGCAGCACACATAGAAACGCCAAGTAGGCCCCCATCCACAATGTGCACAGAGGCCCCCCCTATCACCAATATCACAACCGACCCGTGCACATGTGCTGAATCCAGCAAAGCAGCTGTTCCGTGATCCACACTGACTATGCAAGTAACACTGCATGTCCGATAGCACGGCAGCTGCCCCAAAAAAATGACATGGCCCACGAAGCAACATGGAGGTAGCCAAGTGCGGATCACATCCGTAAAGGAGCAGGTCACACTCTGACGTGTCCATGTGCACCCACAACCCATGCCTCACAATACATGCAGCAGACGAACAATGCACCCGGCCACAAAAACAGTCCGCGAGCACACATGACCCAAGTCATAAGCAAATCAGGCCCTGAAAAGCACACAATTCAATGGCACCCCACTTCAAAGGGAGAAGGCTACACGAAATCAGAGCTGCAGGGGAACTCACCCACAATGCAGCACACACACATAGCAATCACAGAACATCAGCAATGAAGGCAATGTGGTACAAAGTGCAACACCAGCACCACATGACAGAGCTCACAACAGGTTCCGCTTGTGCGTAGTAACTGTCCACCCACATCTGGCATTGCCTGACACTGTGTGATGATAATGTACGGGTACTACCACACATCCGTCATGTAGTCGAAAAACACACTGACTGCCATCAAATAGCCAGCACCCCCAAACAGTCACAATGTACATTGGCATGCAGTCTGAATGTATACATCTGCAAATCATCACCATACATGTGAAACTCTGTTAACCTGCATCTCCCCTTTACATTTCAGAGGTACAAACAACACCCCCTGCAGAGCACAACCCACATCCCACCATTGATGATGAAGAGGACAACCTGCACACATGTCAAGACACCCTCCAACACATGTTGGACAGCCTCTGCACCCCACCCCCAGGAGCAGGCCAGGCCAGCTGCCTCGAGGTGACCCCACCACCTGCATAGACCACACAGCAGGAAACACACACCACCACGGCTGTCTCCCAGGACCACCCCGACCAATACATGGAATTCCAATGGCGTGTGTTGGGTTGCCAGGTGGAGTTGGCTCATCAGCTGTGGGTGGGTTTCGAGCTCGTGGCAGTCAAACTCGATGCCATACGTGGGTGTCTGAGTCCCATCAGGGACCACGTACAGTCCCTATCGGACACCCCCTGTACGCACCATGCTCCGCCACAGACCTTGGCTAACCTCGCTGGTGCCATGAGTCTAATACAAGCACTGTCTAGTTCAGACAGGCACCAGCCATGACAGCACAGAGTTGGCACAGATGCGTAGGGCAATGGACACCATGGAGCAGATGCAGGCTGGAAGGATGTCCGCCACAGCTGGACACCAGCGAGCAGTGGCTGGGAACAGCAACGCCCTGCAGCACTCCAACTTGCCATTGCTGCCACTGAGCCGTTCCCAGATGACTGCAGCGGGAACATCGACACACACAGCTCCGACCCCTGATGTGTCCGTGTTACACTGTGATGCTGCCCCATCACCTACGCAGTCTGATGTGTCAGGGGCACACAGCGATGCAGCCATCACCCCGCCACACACACCAGACACACCGGACACAGAACCCATATCAGGGGAGTGAGAAGGGGATGGGAACTACTGTGTGAGGAAGGAGGCAGTAGCATCCATCACCGCCATATGGCCTGTCCCTGCCTGGTCATGACCTATGCATCATGCCCTGGGAAATACCTCCTACTGACCTCCGGAACACCCTGCGACATTCACCCGGACCCCGACACGGACTGCCATTTCTGCACCGCTGGCCAATCACACAGCAATCCTGCTGCGGACTGCACTCTCCCTTTTCCCAATCACTGTGCAATCCCCAAAGGACTCTGGTTGGCCCACCACTGGGCTTCCATGTGATGTGGGCTTGGATGGCCAGGTACAGCTCCAGCTCCGTCAATCACCTGAATGTGAATAAAACATTCTTAATCACACAGTTGTGTCATCACTATGTTCACTCACGTATGGAAGTATGGCTGGATGTGGGGAGGATGATTACACATGAAGGTACACCCTGGTAACTGACATCTATGCGCATGTCTATCCCTGAGACACATGGCCAATTGGATGATTGGGAAGGTGAGTACTAGCTGTGTCCCCATTGCACATCAACAGCAATCTCACAACACCTCAAAGTAGGCACACGTTCATGTGTTGAATAGGGCCGTGTGTAGGAGTGACCAAAACGGTGGGAGGCCAGGAGTGGTATCCCACACCACGTGTGACAGCAGAACTTCACGTCGCAGACCGACTTACACACATATGTGTGGACACAATCTGTTGTGATGTATGACATTGCTCCACATGGTCAGAGGTTGGACACCATACACACATAGCTGGAGTCATGTAAGTGCACATGTCGTCCAGCACCTATCCGAAAACAATGTCTGGCTCACAGAGGTGGAGCTTGCCAAAGGGACACACCCCCATTGCACATGCGTCAGTCAGTTCCTCCCTGTGTTGTGACGAGGCTCATTGTGGCACACGAGTGGGCAATCTAAACAACACACCTCACAGTTAGACACCAGTGGAGTGGCATAGGCTTTATTGGCATGTGCGTGTCAGTACGGATGAGGCAACAACCACAACAGGCAGGGACATGCTTAAGACACTTACACGCAGCATGGGTACATGTCGAGGTTCAGATGATGGTGGGGCTGAAATGGACAACATTCATCACGGATGGCAATGCTCACAGCCCACCTTGCCTTGCTGGATGAGTCATGTGTTGTTTGGCGTCTGCACATTGCCCCGTGTGAGGGGGCACGACTCACTGCACGTGGGGTCTGCATGGTGCTCTGCCTCCGGGGTGCGCCGATTGTCTGCTCTGCCGACAGTGATCAGGTGTGAGGGTCCGACAGGTTCACATGTCGTGCTACATTGCCATGTGTGTGCTCTCACCCAGCAGTGTGTCCGAATTGGCAATGTTTCCAGACGACGCTGTGTTGCTCCGACCATGGACCTGCGTCGCCTTGCACAGGTGTGTGTACACACGCGTTATTCCACGCACATGCATCCAGAGCCCGACCGAAGGCAGACGTGTCCTCTGTTGTGGTGGGATATGTGAGCAATCCCCACAATGCAACAAGTTGTTGGGCCATGTGCTGTGGGTGGCAATCGGATGTGGCTACAGGAAAGTAGTTACTCGTCCATGAATGCCCGTGCAGCTTCATGTGCAATGTGTTCCAATAGTACGTTGTTGTCGTGTTCAAGGAACACTAGGGTGAGCCAATCCATTAGGTGGTCCAGGCAGGTGTGCTCAGCCCACGCCGTCTCACCGATCCGCAACACAGCCCAATAGGGGAGCGCCTCGATGTGGTCACTGAACACGAGAAATTGTGCAATCTCCCATGCACAACTACCAATACATACGCAGTATGTCAAGGCATACCATGCACGGCTGTCTCTGTTACACTCCTGTTCGTGATCCAACAGGGGGCGCAGACACAAGTCTTAGTCCAATTCATCAACAGTTGTGTTGGATAGGCAGACATCCATGGGACACTCGAATGTGCATGTTCGGCAGTGGAACCAGGGCTGGATGCAGGTGACGTGGGCAATGCGGAAGCTGAGCCTGTAACTGATTCGCAGCACTGCCAGTGGCAGTGCGCCCAGTAAATGCAGCATACGTGCACGGTACTGTTCCACGTGACGGGGGTTGTGCATGGGCCCGGTATGGCCTGCCATTGTGTTGGTGTGTCTCATGAACAGGCACTCTTCTGGACTGCGGCAGTTGTGTGGAGGATATGCCACAGCTCTGAGCAATGATTAGAATGTGTGTGCAACGTTGTGGGTTATGGGTTGATGTTTCCGTGAGTGTCAAGGGCATCCCATGCGGGGGTACCACAGGCAGGGGCTTCTATGTGTGGGCTGTGGATGAGTCGGATGGTTCATTTGCGGAATGCGTGGTGTGGGAGTCGTCCCCATCTGCCATTGCATCTCTATCAGGGTGTTCCAGGCGCGTTCTGGACCAAGGTCAGAGGTGCAGGTGTCCTCCCACATTCTGCATTGGGACAATGGTGCTTTCATCCCTGATGTTTGTCTGACTACTACTTTCGTTTTTGGAATGTGATGTGGGTTTGGCGCTGAGATTGGGACACGACCTTGGGCTCATGGTGTACGGATGGCGATGCACACACACATGTTGGCATGTGGAGCCAGGTGCCCGAGCGGCCTTGCGCTGCTTGTGCTATCTCACTCCGTCTCTCTCCCTCGCTCTCTCCCTCTCTTCCCTTTGTTGGGCGCATGGCACACCTTCTTCTCTTGGAATTGGTCTTCCAGGCTGTGTGCTATGGATTGTCCAGTGAGGAGCAGCTAGGACTCATCCTAAGGGTTGTTTCTGCTTTTGTTTGTATGGTGTTTTGTGTTGGTGATTGCATTGCTGTATGACTGATTCTCCATTTTCTGACCACACATGTATGTTTATTTTCCTGCTTGTGCGACATCAGGCAAAATGTTTGTTTTGGGATTCGTGGTGTTGGTGTGCAATTTCTTAGTCCGGGGTTGGGGGTGGTCCCGGGGGGGGGGGGAGGTGTTGCGGGCCTCAGGGTGGTGGCGGTGGGTGTTGTTGCCCTCTTGGGTGTCCGGGCTGCATGATGAGTGACTCCATAGCATCTGTTGCCCTTCGGATGTGGCCCTGGGCTGTGCTCCCTTTTGTGGTGCTGGCTGCCGTCCGACTTTACACCAGGTCAGAGCAGGTGTAGATTTCCTGGTGCTAACGCGCCTTATCGCCTGTTTTGTGTTTTTATCGTGGATGTGGCTGGTCGTTGTGAATGTTGAGGTGTGCTGTTGTCTCTGCTTTTGTCACGAGAACGCCTACTCTGCCTCTCATTAGCGATATTTGCGAGGGTCCTCTGTGGCGATGTTTTTTGCGGCTGCTATCGCGGGTAAACTGGTGCTGTGGGCTGTTTACACCAGCTTGTGAATGGGGAGGTATATTTATCACGACTTTGGCTGCGATAAAGTGCCGTTAATTCGGCGATAGCTCCTTGTGAATATGCCCCACGGAGTACTTATTTAATGATGGTTAAATCTTACTCTTGAAATATTGGTGCAACAATCGTCCCGAAGTTAAGTCCTTTTGCTCCACCGTCTAATGAGGTTGCACAAGGATCAGTGAGGTGTGATAATAAGTTACTCTGTCCAGTTATTTACTTTTGAGAACCTTTTCCCAATGACCAGTGGCAACTCCACCCACCACCCACCACCCAGCAACAGAACGCACGGCTCACTAAACCTCGTCATGTGCTCTACTCCTTGTATTTCGTCTGTCAGCAAGTGCTGTATACATTAGTGTCTCAGACTCCTCCTCAGGACTACTTAGTTCTTTCATACACTCACCCTCAGCTACAAATGTCTGCCTCGTGCCTCATATGAACAGCTCAGCAGTTTCTAATGGCTATTCTCCCTCACCTCGCAGATGTCGGTCCACCTGTATCAACCTGAAAGCCACTCTAGATCCCATGCATGGAGGCACACAAATGTTTTATGTACTGTGGAGTGAATTCTGGTCACATCCCAGTGCTATATAACAAATTAATAAATACATATAGCACACATTTTGAATATGGATTAATTGGTCTAAAATATAAGAATGTGTTGTGAGATAAAAGATGTCAAATACTGAAGTCAGTTTAATAATTATTAAATGCTGACCACATTTGTTGTTTTGAGGAGTTTGATAAACACTGTATAAATAAACCTGCACGTATGAAACAGATTTAACAGATGAGGTTGAGTTTTAAAATCACTTTTTCTGCAATACAGACCCTCATTGGTTTTTCACGGTAACTTGAGGAAAATAAACTGCCATTTTGCAACCCAATCTAAACACGATTTGTCAGATTATTGAGCACAAAAATATTCTGCTACCAAAATGTTATATATATGGACCACCTACAAAAATATATAGATCTATACAGTTGCTTCCGTGTATGGTTCAGACACACTTTCCATTGAAAGGATATTTTTTGACTTGCCTATTATTTCAACCCCATGGACGGACCAGCACGAATTTTGGCAGTGGATTAGCATATGCAAATCTGGTCTTTCATGCCACTTTCCATGCACTTCTGTTCAGGAGAATAGAAGTTAATAAGGGTCGAAAAAGATGTGTTTCCCATTTTAGCTCCCATTCACAATTTTGCTTGCTATCACAACTAAAACTGCTGTACCGATTTACACCAAACTTGGCATGAAAGTAGAACTTCACTCATATAGCTGTGGCCTAGTTGGTTTGGTGTAAATTCATTTCCTAGTTTCCGAGATGTAAGCATTTAAACATGGGCCCAGGAGCTATTTAAAAATCTTATCCTGCTATTTAAAATCAAATACAAATACACATGTATTTATTTGTTTCAGGCAAGAGGCCATAGAAATCCTGTAATCATGCAAAGTTAAACATTGCAATATTCAAATACAGAAGAAAGAATATAATAGTTAAAACAATGCTCAAATTTAATTGGTCTATACAAAATCTCCAAAATTTTGGAAAGTGTAACATGTTAAAGGTGCCAATTATGTCTAGTCAGTGTCTGTGCTCAGAAAATATAAAGAGCCACCTTATGAAACAAAAACTCGGTATGGGTGCTAAGGCAAAGAGATAAGACCTCACTGCATTTCCTGGTATTTTACTTTAGTAATAGCAGCCTATGGATCTGCCTTCCTTACACCAGTGTATGAGTATATAACAACATATAGTGCAATACTATCTCTAGGCTTCCCAGCTCACAAGTACAAAGGTCGGTATCGGCTGCATTGTTTGATCATTTATTAGTGTCAGCCTGTACTGGCAAGGTTCCTAGTCTAATTTTCAGATAGAGAGATCTTTTTTCCTTTGGGAATAAAGTACTTAGGTACGGTTCATAAGTAAAAGAAGATTTCATGGCCACATAGACTTTTAGGAGGTCACCCGCCTTCTGTAGCCACTTGGCTCTACAGTAATCCAAGTGAAGCTTTTTGATGTTCTGCGCATTATGTGTAGATATTGTGTCAGGTAGTCCCAGTAATCACAGCATCCTATTTTGTTTAGGGTGGTAGCTACATGGTCCACCGAAGGTAGTTTTGTTGATCCTTTACTGGCCTTGATGTCCACAAGTGCTACTTTGTAATTGATCAGGTGCTTGTTGGTCCACAGCCTGGCACAGTATAAAATAGACTTACTTGGTAGAAATTAAACATTCGTTACCATTTAGGTCTAGCACAGGTTTGAGGGACCCCATTGGTGTAGCGGTGCCTAAATGTAGTATCTGTCACAAGACTTTGTTCTCTGCTACTTGTACATTTTTGGTCTATCTATGTCCCCATAATTCTGCCCCGTAAGAGTCGACTGATAATACTTTGACTTTGTGCCGAACACCCAATCCAAGGATCTTTGGGTAAATTTGTTAGGGAAGCAAATAATTGCACCAATATTTTGTTCATCAACCTTTTGCCTTGGGACAGTTGGTTCACCCACAACAACTTCTCATGAAATCAAATGTCTAGGCAGTCGAAGTTCCTTACTCTTTCCACGTTTGGTCCATTAATTTTGAAGGTTGATTTTAGCTTCCTTGATATGTTTAAAAACATACATTTTGTTTTATTGGTGTTAATAGACATTTGTCTAATGTAACAATAACTCTCAAATTCCTGGAGTAGATGGTGCATTGACCATTCGGTCTGGGACAGGATGACTGCATCATCCACGAATAACAATATGGGCACTTTGGCACCTTCTAGTTTGGCAGGTGTCCAGACCCAAATCGGTAAGACTTTTGACCATATTAATAATAAACAGATTAAAGAGCATGGGTGAGAGCACACAGTCTTGTCACAATCCCTAATTGATATTTATTTCGGGGGCACACTCGCCTGTCATACCATAACATACTCTGGCATATTACCCTGATATAGATTTTGTAGGGCAGATCCTAATTTATCCAGAACGCAGTGTTGTTGTTGTTATATATCTTTATTTGGCAAATATAGCCATAAACAATGCCACACTACATACAATTAAAATGTGAATTATACAACCACTGTGACCATAAAAGCAATGTAAAAACATGGTAAAAATCCTAATAAAATATACAAGGGGAACCCTGCCAACCTATAAGAAGCTCTTAATTCATCACCAAAGTAGGAAAAGGGTCACTTATACATTAAATATACATTAATACATCCGTACAGGATATTCCTAAGTCATGGGTAAAGTCATGTTTCTACCCTGTGCCCATTTCAAATTATATTGCCAATTCCTTCAGCGACTCCTGTATTGCAATTAAAAATCTTCCTATTGCACATGTCACATTTAAAAAGCTCATATTTATCAATAGACTAAGTGCTTGGTCCCTACTAATAGTTTTATAAGCAATAAAAAGGGTTTTTAAAAATTCTTTCCGTTCTTCTAAGAACCATAAACAATACATCAAAATATGTGGGCCGCTACATTTTACTTGTAATCCACATGTGCACTGACCCTGTTCGTTTGTCATTGCGGATTTTACCTTCCAATCAGTGTTGCATGGGTGCAAACCAACTCTAAATTTCAATATTATATTTCTGACCCTCGGGTTAGGCATGGCCCCTATATAGGGGACTATATGATCGTTAGTCCACCCGTTTATCAAAAACCGGGAGGACGATTTGCTCCCCAAGTAACATAAATCTTCTTCTCAGGCCTTCGTATTAATAATAACACGTAACACCTGCTTGGGTATCTGTTGCCCTGATTTCCATTGATCTGGTTCTAGGGAAAGTTTAATGCATAACTTGTCTAACTTATTTCTAGCTTGGAACGCCCAATTAAGTTCACTGGTCTCTATTTCTTTTTTACAAAGGTTTGCTATTTTAGGGGGCCCTTCTCCATTCATTCTTTGCCAGAAATTCAATGACGCTTGCATTCCCCGGAAGTTCCAGGCTGTAAGATGACATTCCACTCGCACAGCCTGTATCATTGTTGATGGGGGTGATGCAGCGGATACACTGAAAACTATTTCCTCCTAGGTCACTTATCGGTCATCCAGGGGCGACTTATATTTTCTCACATGGACATGACGATGGGGCCCATAACATCGCCTAACAAACACACACACCTGGATTTCCTCTATACCTTTACGAAATCTATACTCCTAGGAGAAAGAAAAACTAAATGAAAATCATCATGATGTACCGCTGGAAGGAGCCGGGATACCTTATTACCTTAACCTATCACTTTCTTAGTTATTTCTTAAGATATTCCTGCTCATTGTTTTGTCGATGGATCATCTAGTAAAAATCAGTTCATAGTGATCAAGACCAGCTAAATCACAATAACCAATTACCAATTTCACAATCATTTAGTAAATAACCACTGAGTCGTTTGATTTAAGAATCTCAAATTTTATATAATTTTAAAGGCATGGAATAGAATTTAGACTTTTTTATTCAATTATTCATTCATTAGTAATTCAAATATTTATTAAGCAAAATCAATTTTATTGCAGAAAGGAAATTTTGTCATGAAGAAAAATCCTAATTACCTGCCTACCTTCCTAATTTAGCCTAATGATTTCTAACCTAAGTTTAAGATTGAATAATAACCTTATTCTCATACTCAACTGGAAAAATAAGACAGCAACAGAAACTTCAGCTCGTCAGCATCAGCTACCGCAACCCGTCTCTTCTAACAGTCTTTCAGCGTCTCCCGCTCAGTAAAATGGATCGATCTGGAACACCAAGCACTGGAAACCACCAACTCCAACACCAACTCTGACTACCCCCTCCCACTAAGAGTAGGCCTTCTTATACCCTAATTCTAACTTTGCTAACTAAATTGTTGCAACATTAATAACGCGCTTTTCTTTCATTGGTCCACTCAGTTCATATATTCATTTTTAATCAAGTTCTCCCGGATCCAGCTTGTTCTTCTGGAATGCATATGTTAATTTCCTTTCTCACAGTTCAAGACATGTTTCCATCCGCTTCGATCAGTACATTTGTAACTTCTTTCGATACATTCGAGAACTCTGCAGGCATTGTACTTTCTCTTAAAACTGTTTCCCACGATTCTCTGCTGATCACCACGGCACACTATCAGTTCAATTAGGTCACATCAGCCTTGACCATTCTTGCATCCTAGCCTTTCAGCACCATCACGTGGTCAGTCTTTCTCTGACTTTTTCTCCCTTGTCATGCGTTTTCTCAGCGCATGCGTACTCTAATAAACGGCGGCCATTTTATATCGCCACTCGATTAGACTTAGAAGCACTATTTAGAAATAAACAAAACATAATTAAAATAGAGAAACATAGCCTTTTCGTTTCCCTCCCGTCATCTACGTACCCCAATTAGTTATTACCTAGCAGAAAGCAACATTTAAGCTGTTCCTTACTTACCACCACTATTGTTTTTGCAACGTCACGTTTATATTCTATGAAGCACAAATCATGCATTTAATATTTATTTAGTACGCAATAATTTTATGTTATAATTAGACACACAGACATTTGTAAATAGATTATTCAGCACATATATTTGCGTGTTACCCTTCCCTCATGTACATTGTTGATTAATACATTTAAACGAACATATTTATTAATTAGTTATAAAATTTGTTAGGGGTTACATTTTTTATTTACTCTGCTCCATCAACTCCCCCCTTTGGTGATTTTTAAATCACCACATAAAACCCAAGTTATACTTCTTTTTCAGGCAGCATATGTCTTTCATCCTTTTGCTCTTTGTTAGTTATACATCTGTTTCCATTTCATCTTGTCTTCTTGTCTCTTTATACATACTTTCTTTCATTTTCTCTAACTCAATTTCACCCATTTCTCTCTCTCTCTCTTTCATTATTCTGTTATTTCTTTTTATCTTATTTTGTCTTATTTTTCTTTTTATACACGTTATTACAATTTTCAACACCATGGCTAACAATATTGCTACAGTTGCTATTATTATAACTTTCCCTATCATTAGTCTACTCATTCTTGTTAACCAATTTGCTACTGAAGAAAACCCTCTACCAAGTTTTCCCAGGACACTTTCAACCTCTAGTGGAACTAGTTCTTTGTGCAAATTTGTAATATTTGTAATATACTTTTGTATATTTTCACTTTTATCAGGAATGTAAGTGCAACAATGTTGGACTTTCAGCATTCCACAAACTCCACCCTCTTTTACCAAAAGAATATCAAGGGCAAGTCGATTTTGCATCACCATAGCTCTCATGGCAACCATTTCGGTATTTACCATCAAGAACCCTCCCGCAGTATCTGTAGACAAACGATCTACTACTGTGGATAATTTCCAATTTTAAATGCATTCAAAGATATTCCCACTGCTGGTATTAATGCTCCAAAATATCACCTACAAGTTCTGAAAAACTTTCCCTCTTTCTACGTGTAAAGCTATTAATCATCTTGTATGTTCCTTTTTCTTCTCTGTCCATATGAAAGATTTTGGAAAGACCAGGCCTACATAACAAGTTCCATACCAATGGTCCGGTAACCTGTAATAAGCTCTATTCCCACAAATATAATAGATACCTGGAAATATTGGATCTTTTCCACCTTTGAATCCCCAACCTCCCAAAATTTGATAATTGTCATGGCAGATACTGGAACCTACAAAATAATTGTCATAGACTGTCTTATTTCTCCTAATACACAACTTTCCTGTTTGCGGCCAATCTAATGTCATTGCTGCATTTATCTTTTCCCTTCATGATTTTCTGCCTCAAACGTCCATAGATGTGTTCTTTTCTCTTTTATTGCTTCTCTTTGAAATCTCATTCTTCTTTCTTCAACCATTTCTAAAAATACTTTTTCTTCTTTCTTTAACTCACAGGTAAGGTTGTTTTTAGCTATTTCTTCTAATGTTAAAATTCTATGCTCTAAAAGAATTCTCCTAAAACCTTTGCTTGTTTTACTTTGTTAAGTTCTGGAACTACAGGAACATTTGCAAAAATCTTATCTATATCAGTGTAATAAAACTCTAGTCTACCTGTTTTATAAAATAAACTTGCTATGACACTACATGTTATTCCATAAGTTAGAGGTAGGTGATGATAAGTCACACCTTCTGACACTGATGCAGGCAACTGCATACAAACATAACAATCTCTCACATCCATTGTCTCTACATATTCGTACAACAATTTTGTAAAAACATTTTTAGAAAAGTCTGTTACTGACTTATCCTTATGTAATTCTGCACTACTTCTTAAAATAACTGGTTCTTTAATATTAGTTTCTTTTTCTGGTTTTGTATCATTCTTTGCTTCTACTACAGCTATACTAATAGGAATTGTGATTGCTAAAACTATCCATACTGTCATTAATAATCCTGTACAAAAGCAGCACATTTTACACCATCTTTTTACAAACTCACATTTATCTCTTCTATCTCTATTATTCTCCATTTTTGTTTTTATCTTTTGTTAAATCTCAGAAAATTGTGTCACTCCACCTCAGAAATGACTTAGATGCCACTCTGCATTCAAAAGTCTTTGCTTGGTACTTTCTTTTAATTCTTTTCAGAATTCTTTCGTTGTCACATCCGGTGATTTGTCATATCCAGTAAAATTGTCACATCCGGCAGAAGCACTTTAAGTCTTCACTTCAGGTTTGTTGCATCTCACCTTTACCCATTCGGTTTCTTAGTCTCGGGCTCTCGTGAGTGTTTCTTTCTTCTTTGTAATCAGTTAGAGCGATGTACAACCACTCAGGTGACTTGTATTTCGTATTCACTTTCTTTGTTCTTTTAGACTTTTGCAATCGTTTTCCACTTGCCTTTTCTTGTTCCTTTTGACTTGTTATTTCATTCACCTGTTCAGCACTTTTTTCTCCTGTTCTGATTATTCTGTATCTCAATTTTCTTATATAGTTGCTGGGCCAATTGTCTCCTTTTCTTGGCCTTTTGGCTTCACCTTCTTTTTCTCCTCTTTCTGATTTTCAATTTCTTTTTCTTGATTCAGTTCTTGTTTTCTCTTCTTCTCCGCTTTCTTCAGTTTCTGTTTCAATTTTCTCACAATTGTCTCTTATTTTGAAACTTATGATCTCATTTTCTTTTACTGGTGGATCTATTTTCTCCTTCTTGTGTTCCCTTATTACTGTCCCTCCTCGATGTTCTTCCGAATTGGTATTTATCTCACTCTCTGCTTCTAATTTTCCCTGTTCTTTTGTTTCACTATCTGTCCCTATTGCTCCTCGGGGTTCTTCTCGATTTTCTAACTTTTTAATTGTCTCTTTCCCTTCTTTGTCTATTAATATTACTTTTGAAGGATTTCCACCATAACTTGTACTTGGTTGCTCATTTAGATCATTTTCTTGTTCATTCTCTTCTCTAATTGGTTTAAATCCCCAAGTTCTCCTTCGAAATTCTTCACAGTTTTCAACTGAATCATCAGATCCTGTACTCGTGTCAGATATTTCCAGATGTCGACTTACAGGTCGATCTTCAAGTTCTGGAACTTCTGTAATTTTTCTTTCTTCTTCTTCTTCTTCCTCTACCTCTATAGAGGCGCTTGCAGTTGGGGTTTCCAGATGTCGACTTTCAGGTCGATCTTCAAGTTCTGGCACCCTTTCTCTTATTCTTTCTGTCTCAGTCGCTGAACTCTTATCCCACACTTCCAGACGTCGACTCACATGTCGATCTGCAGGTTCTGGAACTCTGATTGTGTGGCTGGCATGGACCCAGTTTTTCACTCCTGCACAATTGACTGCAGTCGTTGTCACTAGGATTACCTGTCGTGGCTCGTCCCAGCGAGGAACTAGACAGTTTCTTCTCCTGTGGATTTTTATGCGGACCCAGTCTCCTGGATTCAAGTCGTGGGCTGGTTTTCTTTCAAGAGTGGTCGCATCCGGTCCAACCTGATGAAACACAGAACGCACCACATCAGCCAGTCCTTTGCAATAATCCAGTACTAGATCATCAGTTATAGTCAGTAACTTGTTGACAGGTACTTGTGCTTGTCTCATTGCTCGTCCCATGATCACTTCATGAGGACTAAGTCCAGTTTTGTTTTCAGGAATACTTCTGATGGTCATCAGGACAAGGGGCAGTGCATCGGGCCATTTGAGTCCTGTAGCTTGACACATTTTTCCTAACCTGTTCTTAATTGTTCCATTTATTTGCTCTATTACCCCAGAAGCCTCTGGTCTGTATGCACAATGCAGTTTTTGTTTAATACTTAATGCTTCACAAATTAATTGAATCAACTCATTTTGAAAATGTGTTCCTCTATCTGTCTCAACCGTGACTGGAAAACCATACCTTGGAATGAACTCTCGCAGCATAAGTTTTGCTACCGTTATTCCATCATTCCTTCTAGTCAGGTATGCCTCCACCCAACGAGAAAACAAACAGACGACCACTAGAACATATTTTAGTCTGTTACAAGGGGGCATTTCAATGAAGTCTAATTGCATTCTAGTGAACGGACCTCCTTCTCGTCCTATTGTTCCTAGACTCACTATTGTCTTTCTTCCTGGATTAAACTGCTGACAAATAAGACATCTTTGACAAAGACTTTCAGCTATGGCTCTGAATTTTGGGTTATACCATGTTTGTCTAAAAAGTCTGATCATTGCATCTCTCCCAATATGAGCTTGTCCATGGTACATCCGTGCCATGTCTGCAATCATGCTATCAGGCATAACTGGTCTTTCATCTCTGTAAACCCACACACCATTGTTTTCTTGTCTTCTACATCCTGCTTTTATCCAGTAATCTTTTTCCTCATCATTTGCAACTTCCTGTAACTGTCTCACCTCATCCCATGTCTCGACAGTGTTAGTAAAAAGCAAAGGAGAAGAGATATGCTCCCTTTCGCGATTCTTATTCAGGGATACCATGTTCTCTGCACAATATTTGGCTATCTCGTCGGCGTAATTATTTCCGACAGCTATGTAATCGTCATTTTTCTTGTGTGCTTTACATTTCACTACAGCTATCTGCCTAGGCAGCTGTATCGCCTCAAGCAGTTTCTTAACAAAATCTCCATTTCTGATAGGTGTTCCTGCAGACGTCAAGAAACCTCTTTGTGACCAAATCTGACCAAAATCATGCACTATACCGAAACCGTACTGGCTATCGGTCACAATCGTAACTCGCACATTTCTTCCCAACTTACATGCTTGAATCAAAGCAATCAGTTCTGCAACTTGGGCAGACCTTATTCCTTTCAAACAAGATGCTTCCATCACAGTCGCCACTGTGCATACTGCGTAAGCTGCGCTTAAAACTCCTTCTTTCGTTCTCAAGCATGAGCCATCCACAAACATGACATAATCTGATTCTTTTTAAGGCTCATCCTTTATGTCAGCTCTTGGTTTTGTGCAATATTCCAGCACATTCAGACAATCATGATCTACTTCATCTTGTTCAATTATACTCTCTTCATCTGGCAATGATGTCGAAGGATTCACATTCATACATCTATCTATGGTCACATTTTCTGCACTCAAGATTACTTTTTCGCACTTAGTCAGCCGACTATGTGTCATGTACTGTGTTTTTGTTCTTGTCAAAAGAATCTCTACTGAATGGGGAACATATACTCTCAGTGGATACCCCATCACTATACCTTCACTTTGTTCCAGACTTACACAAGTAGCAGCAACAGCTTTCAGACATCCAGGCAACGCTTTTGCCATAGGATCTAAAACAGCTGAAAAATAAGCAATTGGTCTCTTCATTGATCCATGTTTTTGTACCAGTACTGAAAATGCACATCCATCTCTTTCACTGCAATACAATTCAAAATCCTTTTCATAGTCAGGCATTCCTAAAGCAGGGGCCTCACACAATTTCTTTTTCAACTCTTTGAAAGATTTCATTTCATCGTCATTCAATTCAAAAGGGTCTTTTACATCCTTCTTGGTCAGTTTTTGTAATGGCTTAGCAATCAAGGAAAAACCACTTATCCATTGTCGGCAATATCCAACCATTCCCAAAAACATTCTTACCTCTCTTTGCTTCATTGGTGCTCTCATTCCTTGAATCATTTTTATTCTCTCAGTCGTTATCTTTCGCACTCCTTTCTCAATTTTATGCCCTAAATATTGGACTTCTTTTTGACAAAACTGCAATTTCGAAGGGGACACTTTATGTCCTCTTTTCTCTAGATGGTTCAGTAAAGCAATTGTATCGCTTACACATGCTTCTTTTGTTTTTGATGCCACCAATAGGTCATCGATATACTGCACCATCACTGACTTTTCTGGCATTTTCAAATCTTCCAGGGACTTCTTTAAAATCTGATTAAAGATTGAGGGGCTTTCTGTATACCCCTGAGGAATTCGGCACCATGCCAAAATACGCTCTCCGAACCGGAACGCAAATAATGGCTGGCTATCTGGATGTAAAGGAATAGAGAAAATGCGTGACACAAATCTATCACGGTGTACCACTCAGCTTCATGTGGAATTTGGTATAGAATTACTGCAGGGTTTGGCACTATTGGATAACAAGGCACAACTATTTTATTGACCTTTCTCAAATCCTGTACTATTCTATATGTTCCGTTTGGCTTTTTCAGTCCCATTATAGGTGAATTACATGGACTGCTCATTATTTCTTTTAGAATTCCCTGTTCGATCATTTTATTTATTACAGGAGTTATTCCTTCAATTATTTCTGGAGTCAATTTATACTGTGGCCTATTTGGGTAAGTTGTTCCTTCTTTTACTGTTACTTTTACGGGATCTACTTCTTTCATCAACCCAATATCTTCTCCTGTAAAATCCCACACATTCTCTTTTACTGCGTTTTTCAGTTCTTTTGGAAGTTTTTCTGCATCAAATGCAGGAAACAAACCATTCATTTCAGGTTCCTGATTCATCAACGTTACTTTATACAACACATCTTCATCTGGGGTCTGAAATCCAATTCCATCTGGCGTACAATAAATTGTGCAATTCATCTTGCACAAAAGCTCACGACCTAAAATATTTACGGGACTACAATCGCACACTACGAATCTATGCATTTTGCTAAAAGATCCAATTTTTACTTCCACTAATTCAGTAAGTGGTGTTTTAATCTGCTGATTCGCTACTCCAACTACTTGGATGTATTCACCTGAGAGAGGAAGGTTTGGAATTTCCACTGATCTAACAGTAGAACGGGTAGCTCCAGTATCGACAAGGAATGTTACATTTGCACCATTCACTTCTCCATCCACAAAGGGACCAGACTGATCTACCTCTAGAGTTGCGCCAAGTACGCACTCTTTTCCCTCTCCTAGGCACCGTCAGAAACTTTCATCCGACTCATCCTCACTCTGTCGCAACCAATACTGAGAAATGTTAGCTGCTCGCGGCAACTGTGTTACCTGCTCTCCTCCGTAGAATCCTGTTTCTGTACTGTATCTTTGCTGGTTAACATTGTTGGGAAGTGGTGGTTGTGGCACTTGACCTTGTTGAACAACTACCTCATTCTGCACCTGTGGATTTAATGATTGATTTTCCGGATTAGGTTTAGGTGGGAACTTACACTCGTTTCTCCAATGCCCTAATTTTCCGCAATTATGACATGGCCATTTTTTTTTTGCCTCCTCTAGACTCATTTGACCTTTCCCTTTACCTATGTTAGGTCGGGATTTATTTTGTCCTGTTTCATTCCCACTATTATTATCCAATTGAGCTTCTTGTTTCTCTGCCACTTTCACCTGTGCCCACATTGCCTTCTCTTTCAATTTACGCTGTCTACTCTCAATATCATCACTACAATACTTAGCATACCTCAGTACCTCATCTACAGTGCCATTTTGCCAGTTAATCATATGTTGTTTAATCATTTCACTAATCTCTGGTTTCAGTCCAAACACAAATCTATATACAAAATGACTCATATCCTTTTCACTCAACTCCTCATATCCACTATACTGCTTAAAAACCAACAACAACCTCTCATAATAGGCATGTACAGACTCCTTACTTTCCTGTGTAGTTCTATCGATTTTTACCCAATCTGTTTCTTTAGGAGGAATCTTATTTTTCAAAAAGGTAATCACCTTGTCATATTTCCTCATCACCTCAGGGCCTGGAGCTCCTGTCTTAGGATCTCTTGCATATTCTGTAGTTGGCCAGTCACCTGTAATTTTACATTCAGACCACAAATCAGTGGGCACCACTATGTCAAACAATCCATCTAAATCTATCCACAACACTTTTGAAACCTTCACAAACCTCTCCACTTGTCGGTACCATTCAACTGGTTTCTCTCTCAGCTTCGGGAATTCATTTGTAAATGACAGTATATCCTGTCTAGTCCAGGGAACATGCACATAACTACCACCTGGCGTTTCTCTCATAGGGTAGTCTCTTGCAACAGGTTCTTTTTCAGTTATCATAAAAGCCAAAGAAGCTTTGTCTGCAGTTTTCTCATACTTTTTCGTCCATCTGACTTTCCATCTGTCCACATCACCCCATTTTCTAAGTAAAACAATTAACTCTTTTATCTGTGTCAGCCTTCCTGCTGTGTTCAAATTTTCAATATCTTTCTCACAAAAGTCAACTCTGTATGGTTTCTGCAATGTTTTCACTTTTGCAAAATCTATTCCAATTTCACTTGCTATTTCTTCCAGTTTGTCATGTAAATTTTTAGCTCTCCATGTAATACTTTTGCACAGAAACATGATTTCATCATCCTGGTAATGTTTTAGCTTTTCTGTACCAATCGAACCTAAAATTAATTCTTCCAGGTCAATCTTTAACCTAATTACATCTAATGGTTTCTCTTCTGGTTCTTTTATTTTAAATGCCTTCATCCACTCATTTAACTCATCAGGAGTCGGACCTATAGGTGTATTATTTAGTTCTATCCAATTACCACTCTTTTCAGGGGTCACTGTTGCAGATTCTGTTACCATATGCATTTTCCTACCATTACACTCATTCACTGTCAAATTTGTAGGTGGACTTGGTCTGTAGGTACTAGCCAAATTACTTGTACTTGCACTTGGTTCCATCCTTTCTTTTTCTCTCTGAAATTGTGAATTCATAGGAATCACTAAAGATCGTTCATCAATTCTCTGATTCTCAAAAACTGGTATTACTGGACCTATTGTTACGGGTACAGTTACAGCTTCCATGTTTTTCGTTAACTCCCTAATTTTCTCAGTCAGCTCTTTTGTTGTTTTTGCTAATTCAGTTGCATTGTCACTTTCTACTCCTTCATTTTGTGAAATTCTTATTTGATCTTGTGACCTATTTATTTCAATTCTTTTTACAGGACTTTTATTTCGCTCAGTCTCTATCTGCGGCGCATTAGGTGTCACCACTGTAGAACTCTGCTGATACGGAGGGGGATTTCTATTTAGAATTTCTTCCAGCAATTCATCATCTGTTTCACTCTCATGCATATATTTTTCCCTCTCCATATGTTTCTTTTTCTCAGTACGTTTTCTCTTAGTCTCTTCCTCAACTGTAAAAGCCGGAAACAAACCTCCTGTCATGTTAGCACATCTCCATCGTTTTATTCTATCCACATGATTTATTCCCCACATTCTACCAGGCATAAACTCATGATCCCTTAAACCTCTGAATCTCTCTCGCTCATACATCTCATCTTCCCATTCCGTCAACGCTTCAAACTGTGTTGGTCTAGGTCTAGGTTCTAAATTTGTCATCTTTTCTCTCAAATTCCGCAAAACCGCTACACTAAATGAACCATTCTCAGGGAAAGCTAATGCTCCATCATTCTTCGTATACTTTGCCCAATTTTCTAACCATATGCATGTATGATATCCATATTTCAGATTCATATGTGAAGCTGCTGATTTCGGCGGAGGAATTACTTGTCCCTCTCTAGTCACAACCTTTTTGTCTTTCTTAAAGAAATTCTTAATTTTTGTCGTCCATGACGTTCTCTCCCTTTCATACTCATAATACGGCATGTTTTCGATTGGTTTTTCTTTTCAAAACCAGCACTGTTCCGTGTACGGAACTTCAACCAATCACAGCGCGACTCACACCAACACTCCAATCAGAACGATTTCCCTCTTCCGCGCACCAACCAATCCTAGCGCGGCACTTTTCTACGTCACTCCTGTTTTTGCGTTCACGTGACTAGCGCACTATCCAATCCTAGCGCGCACTGTCTATGTCACTCTTGCTCTTTTACCCCTCCTTTACAAAAATTATCGGCAACTTTTCTTTTCAATGTTTCTTCGTTAGTTACAACATTTAAAACAATTCCATAGTCTGATTCGCTAAACAAAAGTGACAGCTTTGTCCTTTTACACAAGAATCCTGTATTTCCAGTAGGCAGCGCTTACCTCTACCTTACCACAGAATTATTAACTTTCGCCGATAAAGTAGCACTTCCCTCTACCTTACCCTTCTTTCAAGCAAACAGTAAACCCGTTTCTCTGGGGATAAGACACATGTGGAGACTATGCTCCTGAGAATTAAGGCCAGAGTTTCACAAGAAAACGTGATTTGCTATCCCAGTTACACACCTTTCGTACAGAAAATCCCTAACATAACACAACCTGTGTTATTACAAAAAAATGAATTCAGACCATGTACCAAATTCCATGTGACTTCTCTTGCCACACGTGTTCCACTTCCTACATCCCAGAAGCGTGAAAACTCACATATAACATAACGCGACTCAACATACAGGGGCCGATTCCGATCTCGGCCGGTAGGGCTCCGAATCGGATTCGGCTTTACCGGATCCGATTCGGAGCCCTATTTCCCGACCGATTCGTACGCGCGTCTGGGCGAGCGAGTACGATGCGTATTCGCCGACCGACTCGTCCGGGCGTCCCGACCGCTCCGACCGACTCGATCCCGGGTCGAACCGCACCGACCGACTCGCTCGGACCCGACTCGCACCGCGCAATGGAGACGTTCCCCGGCCGGGTAAGTACGATGAGCGCCGCGAGCAGTCCGACCGAGCCGCGCACTCCGGCTCGAAAGAGCTGTCGGAGCCGTACTTTGGGGGTCTGTGTCGGACCCTCCTGTACGCGTAGCCGCGCGAGTCGCACACAGGGGGGACCCATGGGTCCCCCCTACCTGTGCGTGTACGGCGCGAATCGCTTCGCCGCGTACACGCTGTAGGGGGCGCACTTGTCCACATCGTACCCATTGAGTCAATGGGAGCCCGCGTACGCGTTGTACGACAGGCTCCCATTGACTTCAATAGGAGTCCGACCGACTCGAGTCCGATGGCATACGTGCGCATCGTACTCGTTCGGTCGGACTGCACGGGTCCGATTCGGTCGGAAATCTCTCCGGGTCCGGCTCGGTCGGAGAGATTTCCGGCCCGAATTGGAATCGGCCCCACAGTATTAGTCATAAAAAATAATCAATACTCAATAATCAATAATCACCAAACTAATCTATAGAAACCATAACTCTGCTACCAAGAAATCTGATGCAGCGGATACAATGAAAACTATTTCCTCCTAGGTCACTTATCGGTCATCCAGGGGCGACTTATATTTTCTCACATGGACATGACGATGGGGCCCATAACATCGCCTAACAAACACACACACACACCTGGATTTCCTCTATACCTTTACGAAATCTATACTCCTAGGAGAAAGAAAAACTAAATGAAAATCATCATGATGTACCGCTGGAAGGAGCCGGGATACCTTATTACCTTAACCTATCACTTTCTTAGTTATTTCTTAAGATATTCCTGCTCATTGTTTTGTCGATGGATCATCTAGTAAAAATCAGTTCACCAGCTAAATCACAATAACCAATTACCAATTTCACAATCATTTAGTAAATAACCGCTGAGTCGTTTGATTTAAGAATCTCAAATTTTATATAATTTTAAAGGCATGGAATAGAATTTAGACTTTTTTTATTCAATTATTCATTCATTAGTAATTCAAATATTTATTAAGCAAAATCAATTTTATTGCAGAAAGGAAATTTTGTCATGAAGAAAAATCCTAATTACCTGCCTACCTTCCTAATTTAGCCTAATGATTTCTAACCTAAGTTTAAGATTGAATAATAACCTGATTCTCATACTCAACTGGAAAAATAAGACAGCAACAGAAACTTCAGCTCGTCAGCATCAGCTACCGCAACCCGTCTCATCTAACAGTCTTTCAGCATCTCCCGCTCAGTAAAATGGATCGATCTGGAACACCAAGCACTGGAAACTACCAACTCCAACACCAACTCTGACTACCCCCTCCCACTAAGAGTAGGCCTTCTTATACCCTAATTCTAACTTTGCTAACTAAATTGTTGCAACATTAATAACGCGCTTTTCTTTCATTGGTCCACTCAGTTCATATATTCATTTTTAATCAAGTTCTCCCGGATCCAGCTTGTTCTTCTGGAATGCATATGTTCATTTCCTTTCTCACAGTTCAAGACATGTTTCCATCCGCTTCGATCAGTACATTTGTAACTTCTTTCGATACATTCGAGAACTCTGCAGGCATTGTCCTTTCTCTTAAAACTGTTTCCCACGATTCTCTGCTGATCACCACGGCACACTATCAGTTCAATTAGGTCACATCAGCCTTGACCATTCTTGCATCCTAGCCTTTCAGCACCATCACGTGGTCAGTCTTTCTCCGACTTTTTCTCCCTGGTCATGCGTTTTCTCAGCGCATGCGTACTCTAATAAACGGCGGCCATTTTATATCGCCACTCGATTAGACTTAGAAGCACTATTTAGAAATAAACAAAACATAATTAAAATAGAGAAACATAGCCTTTTCGTTTCCCTCCCGTCATCTACGTACCCCAATTAGTTATTACCTAGCAGAAAGCAACATTTAAGCTGTTCCTTACTTACCACCACTATTGTTTTTGCAACGTCACGTTTATATTCTATGAAGCACAAATCATGCATTTATTATTTATTTAGTACGCAATTATTTTATGTTATAATTAGACACACAGACATTTGTAAATAGATTATTCAGCACATATATTTGCATGTTACCCTTCCCTCACGTACATTGTTGATTAATACATTTAAACGAACATATTTATTAATTATTTATAAAATTTGTTAGGGGTTACATTTTTTTATTTACTCTGCTCCATCAGGGGAGAGCGAGGATCTTTCGGTAAATTTGTTAGGGAAGCAAATAAATGCACCAATACTTTTGTTCATCAACCTTTTGCCTTGGGACAGTTAGTTCGTACACAACAACTTCTCATGAAATCAAATGTCTGGGCAGTCGAAGTTCCTTACTCTTTCCACGTTTGGTCCATTAATTTTGAAGGTTGATTTTAGCTTCCTTGATATGTTTAAAAACATACATTTTGTTTTATTGGTGTTAATAGACATTTGTCTAATGTAACAATAACTCTCAAATTCCTGTTGTAGATGGTGCATTGACCATTCGGTCTGGGACAGGATGGCTGCATCATCCACGAATAACAATATGGGCACTTTGGCACCTTCTAGTTTGGCAGGCGTCCAGACCCAAATCGGTAAGACTTTTGACCATATTAATAATAAACAGATTAAAGAGCATGGGTGAGAGCACACAGTCTTGTCACAATCCCTAATTGATATTTATTTCGGGGGCACACTCGCCTGTCATACCATAACATACTCTGGTATATTACCCTGATATAGATTTTGTAGGGCAGATCCTAATTT
Source organism: Calotriton arnoldi (assembly GCA_963921515.1). NCBI lineage: Eukaryota > Metazoa > Chordata > Amphibia > Caudata > Salamandridae > Calotriton > Calotriton arnoldi. Next base: position 21,209 of record CAWUFW010018695.1, on the reverse strand, counting down.
ATCCAGAACGCAGTGTGCTCTCAAAATAACCCACAGTCTTGATCTATCCACTGTATCGTATGCTGTTTTTGAGTCAATGAAGACCAACTATAGAGGAGATTTCTTGATTAATTTTTAGCTCATGGCCTGGTTTATTGTCCACATTAACTTCTGGATGTTGCTTGTAGATTGGACAGGATCCCGCTTTCTTCAACACAGTCCTGTAGGTGATTTAACAGCAAATTTCCATATTTTTTACCAGTGCACCGCATCTAGAAGTGAGTTTGGTGTATGGGTTGCGGGAGCACTGCAAGATCCTTTTTCTATATGGAGATGGTCATTTTCCATGAATCTGGTATTTTCTTGTACAAGTAGGAGTTTGGACAAAAGGAGCTGTCTGGAAGGTTTGTGAAAGGAGATGTGATTGTTGAGGTATGATGTACCAGTGTTATGCAGTGCCTTGAAAGTGTGGGTGAGGAGTTTGAATTGTGCTAGTTTGTATATGGGGAGCCAGTGGTACTCCTTCAGGTGTGCTGTGAGTACAGTGTGAGAGGAGGAGAATGATACTGGCTGCCACGTTCTGATTAATCTGCCACCTTCTGGTGATATTTTGTTGATCTAGGCATAGAGGGTGATCCCATAATCCAGCTTGATTGCGATGAAGGCATTCATGACGGGTACTGATTGAAAGCCATTTGAACATCTTCCTTAGCATCTTCAGGGTATTGAAGCATGAGGCAGTGAGGGCATTGATTTGTGCTGCAATGTCGAGTTTGTGGTCGATGAGGATCTCGAGGTTAGAGAGAGGGTTCGAGACATGAAACCTTAGATAACTTGGGTGAACTTAGAAGTTCAAACTGAAAAACAATGCAATGAGTGTTCCACTATTCTTTGGTGCCTCTTCACAATTTGTGGAATTATCATCTGACCTGTCCAATGTCCAAACAGGGCATTTCAATATACAAACCTCACTTGGCAGTAGAGATAATCCCTCACTGTGGAGTCTAACTGTGGAAGGATATGATGATGAGGCCCACAATACGTGAAACAGGAACCAGACACAGGTGGATATTCTTGTGGATCTTTTCTTTTGGCATAGCATGTAGTCAATGATCAGAGGTGTTTCTATAGAGAATCACATCCAAGATGCACACCGAGATCTTGAAGTCTCACAAGTACTCACAGTAACAAGATCTTATGAGACACATAGTAACTTGCTATTCCTTTAAGCCAAATTGCATTCGTCAGTGGCCCTGCAGGAAGGCTGTAAGGAGGGCTAAGGGGAAACAAGATGCTTAGGAAATCATAAGGCATCACTAGGATGCAAGAAAGGTGCAAAAGGTGAGCTATGGACTAATCACTTAGGCCAGTGGTGGCGGAATGGGGCAGAAACCCGGCCAACAGTACGGGTTTGAAATGGAGGAAGACCCACGAGGACCCATAGTTTCATACAGAATATCCTCATGACACACTACAGTACAATTGGATCAATTTAAAATGTTCCCACTCCTTACTAATTGAGGTGTACTCTTCAGGAATTAAGTCAACATAGTGTGCCTTCAAAAGAATGCCTTTTCAAAATGTTAATTGCTTGGCTACAAAGAATAGTGCATCTCCCTAGACAATATGGCATATCAAAAATTATGTCAACATGGCCACAGGGAAATGGGGAAGGAAGAGACTGTAGAACCAGACAGGCATATGACGAAAAATAATTCCAATTGTAAGAGTGAAAAGTACAGATATGCAATCAACTAATGCTATGAACTTTTCTTCTTTCTTTCCCATCGCAATCCTTTCTAATTGAGAAAACACCAAACCAGTATGAATTAAATCTATGACAACAGAACCCCCAGGAAATATACATTGATGTGTCTATCATGTTCTTGTGGCAGGAAGAACAAATCTCTTAATGAACAACAAAGTCAAGGGCTTTTCTGCTGAGCTTGTAGTGGCTGAGATACTGAGGTAGTAGGCCATAAAGTGCTGGGAAGTAGCCCAATTGGCCATATTTCAAATAGCCTGCAGTGTTACACCTTACCATTCAATCCAGAACATATCCATTTGCTCTATGCAGCTGCATAGAACCACCCCCTTGCTACGTACGCATGCATGGGTGCACATCATATCAAGTAGTATATCCTCGAAGGTTTGTTTTGCTAATGGGCTAACCCAAAAAGTATATGCAAGTAACAGTCAACCTAACTGAGAACTTACATTTCACAAAATCTGACAAACCTGGACCACTAATTAATGCAAAAATAACTGCTCAACTGCATAAGCCTTGAATAAAAACAAACAATGTCTTGTTCAGTATGAAAAGCTGAAGTCCACTTAGGGTGTACTTCAGTTTCCAAGTGGATCTCTTACCAGTAAGCTGATGTGACAAATACCAAGAAAATACCAGTAACTGCCAATAAAAAAGTCTTTGGTGGACAGAATATGCAAGTTGTCATGACAGACTGATTAAAACCACTGGATATCGAACCCCAAGCAAGAGAGAGTGTCCTGAATACTGCCAAGCACAATTGAGCCAAATTGCCCAGCACCTGGAGGACATATAATATAAAATGCACAAAATGGAATGTAGAGCAAGGGACCTTACTCTATATCCTGAGGGCCGAGAGGAACTCTCAAGAGGGAGTACGCCCTCCTATGTAATAACACTTAACCACTATAAGTACTCCTCTGGAACGTAAACCGTATCTGCGATTTACTTCAGATAGACCCTGTTACATCAATCATGGGGAGTCCCTATGTGAAGCTGTGGGCGGTAACCCACTGTGAAGTGGGAGGAAATCAATCCCTTTGATTTATTTACCCTCACACACCCTGGTAGTATCATGCTTCATCATCGGGTCACTCTGACGCCTAAAAGTCAGGGTGGGCTCGACCATTATTCAGGGAGCACTTAGTGAAAAGATTGGTCAGGGGGAGATAAAGATTAAAAATCCACGGGCAGATCCCAGTTTCCCTTTATTCTTGGATCTGTATGGGATATTAAAAAGGAATTACTAGGGTCAATCAGGGATTATGGTCCTAAGACCCTAGTGCCGCCAACATGTTTCAGTCCGTTAGTGCCCCAGTAAGGTGCTGGACTTTCTTCAGGGCAAAGGAAAATCCTCCCTGAACCACAAAGGAACAAATATGGGAATATCCATATACTGTTATTAAAAAGGGCAGATAGCTGCTCCTTTACCCGACATGTCTATTTTAGGATGTCAGTTGCTCCATCCCATTATGAGAGGAGGCGTGTCTCACGGGAGACCACACTCGGATAGGGGTAGCTCTGTAGCCACACAGGCATCAAGAGTCCTGCCCCGCCGGACAACCTAATAGTTTTAAGCCTGGGGACTCACAACTATTAGGTTGTCCGGCGGGGCAGGACTCTTGATGCCTGTGTGACTACAGAGCTACCCCTATCCGAGTGTGGTCTCCGGAGAGACAGGCCTCCTCTCATAATGGGATGGAGCAACTGACATCCTAAAATAGACGTGTCGGGTAAAGGAGCAGTTATCTGCCCTTTTTAATAACAGTATAGGGATATTCCCATATTTGTTCCTTTGTGGTTCAGGGAGGATTTTCCTTTGCCCTGAAGAAAGTCCAGCACCTTACTGGGGCACTAACGGACTGAAACATGTTGGCGGCACTAGGGTCTTAGGACCATAATCCCCTGATTGACCCTAGCAATTCCTTTTTAATATCCCGTACAGATCCAAGAATAAAGGGAAACTGGGATCTGCCCATGGATTTTTAATCTTTATCTCCCCCTGACCAATCTTTTCACTAAGTGCTCCCTGAAATATAGTCGAGCCCACCCTGACTTTTAGGCATCAGGGTGACCCGATGATGAAGCATGACACCACCAGGCTGTGTGAGGGTAAATAAATCAAAGGGATTGATTTCCCTCCCCACTTCACAGTGGGTTACCGCCCACAGTTTCACATAGGGACTACCCATGATTGATGTAACAGGGTCTATCTGAAGAAAATCGCAGATACGGTTTACGTTCCAGAGGAGTACTTATAGTGGATAGGGACATATAATATAACCAGGGTTTGGCAGGCACTAAACAAAATGAAACTTGAGCAAAACTGGTCCCGATCAATGCTTATGTGGACTTACTTCACCTATAAGCCCAAATTGGAAGGAACCCTCAGGGCTCTATTGCACAATATATTAAGCACTTGGGCTTCATTATGCTACCGATACCTGAGTTTCCTGAAGCCTCACTGATTACTGAAGTCCCAATGGAATGCTGGGTGTTGAACCACACTCTTCCTGGAAACCCCTAGGTCAGCAGTATGAGAAAGCAATTGGATTCTTGACTGATAGCTTCTTCTTTACGTGAATATTTCTTGATGTATCTCTTGGCAACATTTACTTGCCCGCTGAAGCTAAATTTTCTAAGAAAGAAGACAACATTTATCATCGGTGGTCACCTGTGCACTGAAGCTAAATTTTCTAAGAAAGAAGACAACATTTATCATCAGTGGTCACCTGTCTAGCATCATTTCCTATAGAGGTCAAACAGATAATTAAGGAAATGCAAGCGCACAAGAATTAATCATAAGTAATCTAATTTGGTAACAGATTTTCAGAATTGAGGAATACTGTGTATTTCATTAAAACAAGAACTACATTTCTTGGCTTCTCTGAGCCTTAAGTGTAATAGAACATTTCGGTGATGTAAGAGGGGTAACTTGCAAAGGAGTTATATATCCTGAGGAGCATTTATCGAACGACGGTTGCATGACGGAACCACGCATGTAATTATATCTCATACCTTAACAATGCGGTCTTTACTACTTCCGTGTCTTTACCACGCATGCCTTTACCACACATGCTTTTACAACTAATTTTGTTGTAAAGGCATGATTGGCAAAGGCATATGCGTAGTAAAGATCATACCCCAGCCCCCTGCCTTGAGCCTTAAAACCCAGCCCCAGCCCTGCAAACCACCTCGCCCCCAGCCCTAAAAACTACCCCAAACCCCCCACCCGCCATGAGCCCTAAAACCGGGCACCCATCCCTGAAAACTACCCGGACCTCAGCCCTGAACCTGAGCCCTAAAACCAGCCACCAGCCCTAAAAATAGCCCCAACCCCCACCCCCTGCCCTGAGCCCTAAAACCCAGCCCGCTGCCCTACTTACCAAGCCTGTCCTGATCCTACCTGTCCTGATTTTTCCTGTTCCTCCTTCCAATCTCCCCGCCAATCCACTCTGAATCTAGAGCACTGACTGCCTTTACCACACATATGTGTGGTAAAGGCATATGCGTGGTAAAGGCAAGTGTGGTAACACTTGCAGGGTAACAGAACACGTGGTTCTGCCTGTGTTGTAAATGCCTTTTCCCTCAAATGACACTCAACATATTTATATGGACCTTACGCAAACCTCGGCTCAAAGAAAAATTTAGAATATTCCCTGTGAAATAACAGGGAGGACTACTGAAGAAGCTACAACCTTGTGTAGCAGCAGCCAGAATTTGATTAACAATATACAGAATATAAATATGTAAGTAACTAGTATTTCACATTCTGGTAGAAAAAAATCATGCAGACGTACAATAATTAAGGGGAAATACCTGTATTCCTCAAACACATCAGTTCAATAAGAACTTAGATCAACACAAGTAGGGAGAGAATGAGATGAATAACAGTTAAATCCAGGTATTATTATTAGACAGTAAAATACTGGCAATAATTGTACTATGTAAAACGTTATTTGATAATGCAGTTGTTTTTTTTTAACAGCCTACCTTGCAGATTGACTAACTTTAGGATGTGTGTGCCGCAACTGGTCTTTACTAGGAGATAGCCTGCCACAGGCTGAAGGTCAACAATCACTTTCGCTGAATGGGAATGTAAAGTTCAGAGACACAAGGTCACTTTCTTCAAGGACTCCAAAAGGGTTTTTTGCAAGACTTAAAGTTACAAAGGGGGATCTCTGGAGAGGAAATTGTGACAAATCAGGAGCAGGATATCATATAAGGGTAGAAACATGTATGCCAAGAGACAACCAGGGAGATATCACCACAGGGTGACCAGGACTCCCTCACTGCTAAAATGTGTGAATGCATTGAAGTGAAAAACAGCTGCAAATTTGAGCAGCTTCTTTCCAAATCAAGAGCAAGAAAGACAAGAGGACAGAGGGGGCCAGAAACCCAGAAGCTCTCATCTGGAGAAGGAAGCCAAGGGGCAGTTGTAAGCCTTAGGGGTCAAAGCTTTCCTGGCCTCTTTCATTGATTGCGCCCTGCAGAAATCGTTGAATGTGTAACTCTAACTGCTCAATTCAGAAGTTTCTAAGTACTGCCGGAAAAGTGCCTGTACTGGAAGAGAAGAACAAAAGAGTAAAGAGGATCACAGCGGCAAGAATAGAGGGAGCTGGAACCACAATCTTCTCGGCCAGTATGGAGCAAGAGGGATGATCAACAGCAACTTCCTCTGGTCATTCAAGTGAATCTAGGGGATAAGAGAGAGGAACTGTGGTGAAACAACAAAATAAACCCCATTCATATATGGAATCAAGGGTCACCGACCTTCCAAGCCTACTCATATCGGCCATCAATGTGGTAGATGTGAAGGAGAGCATTTTCCTCTAAAACAGAGAAGAATATTTAAGGGCAGTGTAGCCCACAGCAACATCATATAAAACGCTGGCAGAGGATGACTTCAATAAGCCCAGAGGCTTTGTGGACTAATGCATCCTCTTCAATGATCTGTCTTGGAGCACCTCAGTCATAGGTTCGAATTTTGTTTGAGTACTTGGTCACAGGTTCAAATTTCACTGGAATCGCTCAGTGTTTCACCTTTGTGAGGTAGATGAAAGGAATACCTTCATCATATACATCTTTATTTCAGTTAATTAAAACTTTAGAAGATAAGTCAACCCTCGTTTAAAACAGTAATACATTTTTAACAATCAAAATGGAAGATAGGAGTGGCTTACTACAGTGTTTACAATTAATTACTGAGATAAAACCAAAAAGTGCAGTCCATTTGCAATACTTTGCTTCTTTCCTGTAGATTTCCAATGTGTGCTTCTGTGCTATCTATTCTTTGACATGCTTCTTCCTGATGCTCCAAGCACTATATAAATATGTTGACACTCTGCATACAATGGATTCCCCTGTGTCTGACCTCAGTAGCTTTAGGGCCACAACATACTTGCTTGCTCCTACCAGCCTGCAAACCAGGATTAGCCAACTTCTCTTGGAGGTTTTGTAAGCTGTACAGAAAAACATTACTGTTGTAAATAAATAATGTCCAGTAACCGAGGTGTAAGTTCCATAAGATGGTTTATTTATCTTAGTTGCAGGTAAGTGATAAGCTCCAATAATAACCCCCACCAGGAGCAGCCTCCCTGCTGTTCAGCCCATACTCCAACTGACATTCAAGCACCTCACAGGCACCCTAACATTCCAATGCATCGCCATGCACCAACATTTCACACGGCACATTCATACTGGCTGAGCAGCAAGTATAACTATTACATGAGCCACTGTTTCAACAATTTTGTTACAAACCGGGCAAACATTAATCTGATCTGCTATCTTGATGAAAATCCATTGACTGGGAGGGTGCCAAATTTGAACTTAACATACCATTGCATAGACATTGGATGAGTGATATAATCAAAGTAACTTTCATAGAATCAAATGCATTTAATATCCCAAATGATAAGAGATAGAGTCCCAAGTCGAGAATTAGTCAGATCTTTCTCCATCACATAATTCCAATATATTTCTTTTAGTTGTTCTTTGATTATTATATCAGAACCTGTCCTATTTCTCCATGGTTTGTCATAGGTGAGTCTTGTGAGCATTAAGTTTGCAGTTTTGATCCAAGGGATTTTGCTTTGACTATCGGGGGTGATAATTTCTTCCAAAGCTATAAGATGGTTCCAGCTCCTGTGTGTATCACAACCTCTGCCGGAATAGCAACGGTCTCAAGTTGGCCTTCGCAGACAGTGTTTTCATCACCAGGTCCAAAAATATAGTTAGAGTAATGGAGTACTCTGAGGAAGGTTAGCCAGGGAGCACAAAAATTCATTTTCAAGTAATGTCAGATCGCCTAGCTGTGATGCTCTCTACAGCTCAGTCTCATATAATGTACTACTGGAGGCTTTAACATTATAGATGTTGAGGGCCAGAGTCACTTATCTAGTTGTTGTTGAGGTAAAGACCATCAGCATTCCAGTGATGTTCTGCTGGAGCTTCAATTGGCTCTTGCTGATGTGTTTGACCCAGGACATACTTTCCATCAATTTAATTCCCAGATAGTCAAAGTCACTGGTCCTTTCGAGGCTTTCATCTCCTGTGTTTACCTTTCCCCTATATAATTCGTGCAGGTTGGTAGTCATGTACTTTGTCTTCAATAGGTTCACCTCAAGCCCACATTCTCTGCAAAAGCCAGCAAATTGGTCTAGTAAAATATGCAAACCTCTGGCGGTTTTTGAAACCAGAAGAGTATCATTTGCAAATAGTAATGCAGGAGTTTTCCTGCCTTCCAGGGTAGGAAAATTATTTTCACATGCGTCCAGGTGTGCAATTACATTGTTTAGATACAAACAGAATAATATTGGGGCTAGGACGCATCCTTATCTTACTCCCTTTTCAACTGGGAAGCGTTCAGTAAGTTCGCCCTGGCCGCCCCAGTGCACCTGAGCTTAGCTCCCATTATGCAAATGAATTAAGATTGACAGTTTGATGCTAGGGGGTCCCATCTTTTCTAAAACTGCTCACAATTTATACCCTTGGCCCTTATTCAAATGTGGATTTTATGTCCACAAATGCGACATACAGGTGGCCCTTGCTTAGAGCTACATTTTTCCAGTATACTCTATAGAAACTATGGGGCACATGCATCAAGGTAGGTTTTGCGATTCCTTAATTGCGATTATTAAGGAATCGCAATTAAGGAATCGCAAAAGCCTATGCATGTAGGAATCGCTATAATAATAGCGATTCCTTCACATTCCTTATTTGCGACTCGCAAATTGCGAGTCGCAAATAAGGAATGGCTTCCCATTCATTCCTATGGGCCTACAGGCCCATAGGAATGAATGGGAAATTATGAGCGCTATTTGCGAATACCAATAGGTACTCGCAAATTGCGCATGTAATTTCAAGGGTGCAGGGGTGTCAAAGGACACCCTGTTGCACCCCTGAAATTGTGATGTGCACCCATGTTGTGCACACACATGCCACAAGGGCATGTGTGTGTGTAATCTAAAACTTTAAAAAATGCATTTTAGTGCATTTTTCAAAGTTTTTGCAAATTACAGACAAGTTTGATTTGTCTGTAATTTGCGGTCCCAAATAGCGAAATCGCTATTTGAAAGTGCTTCTAGCATTGCATTTAAGGAATCGCAAATTGCGATTCCTTAAATGCAATCGCAATTTAGGAATTCGCAAATAATTGCGAATTCTTAAATTGCGCATAGGAAACACTTTCATGCATCTCCAAAGGCCAATTTGCGGTCGCAAACGGCCGATTTTTGCGAATCGCACCGTTTGCGATCGCAAAAACCTTTGATGCATGTGCCCCTAAACACCTGATCTATTGTGCTAATGCCTTTCACAAAGCCAGCAGCTTACAGGTTGCAAGAAATGTTTCCCTCATCCATCTATTGATGTAATTTCTCAAGAATCTGTAAACAGAATTTTTTATGTAAACTGTCGATGAGGCTAATTGGTCTATAATTGGATGTGATGCCTCAATCCACCTTCTGGTGTATCGGAATGATTTCCACACCAGACCAGGTGCATGGTATAGGAGCACCCTCTAGGATGGCATTTGTTAATCGGTTTATGTAAGTTGTCCACCCATTTGGATCTCTTTAATATGCATCTCATGGTATCCCATCTAGACACAGCGCTTTCCCTGTCATTATGCTTCTAATTGTTTGTAATGTCCCTCATGGTTCTATCTTAGCATGGAACTTTAATGCTAGATCCCCAGATTTCTCATTTTCGCAAGTTACCCTAGTATGTTTACATAATGTGGCAAAGTGAATATACCAAGCTTCCGATTGGATATAATTATCAAGTGTGTTGAATCAATTGGGGCACCTCTTGTCTACTGTGTGCCAAAATGCTATGCTATCACGGCTTTTTTATCCTATAAGGAGATCCTCTCAGTTGTTGTCATCCCACTCCTTCCAGGCTGCTATCAGCATCTGTTTATATGTTTTGCTTGCTTCTCTTATAGTGGTCTTGCATTGGTTTTTTATTGCCTGAACTAGATTAAATCTAGCTGTTTTGCATTTTTTGTTAAACCAGTTACTGCTTGCTTCTGATTTTATTGCAGTGGGTCTGAGGTTTTTCTGAAATATCTCTTTCAGGAAAGAAATTAGGGTTGTTTGTATGACAGCCTGATCCGAGATAACCTTATTATGTTTGTTTAAGGTAATTATTTGCCACAAATTCTCCAACAGTGCTCTTTGGAGTTTATCTTGCATTTCTGGGTGCCTCTTCACGTGGGCCAATTTAATAAACCGTTTTTTATTAGAAGACCGTAATTCCTTTATTAAGGAATATCTGTCTTGGCTACATCCAACCCTAATAATATACTTCATGGATAGGTGTAAAGCATTGTGGTCACTGTCCCTTCTCTGCATCACACTCATATCAATTACATTGCTCCATAAATGCAAAACTACCAATATGTAATCAATCCTACTCGAACAACTATCTCACTTGAAAGTTTGCCAGCCTCCAGTGTTTGAATGAGTGCGGCTGTTACAGGTGCTGAGCCCATATGATAGTGTAGTTTCTGTTAATTCTAGAGCTTAGAGGGACAACTTTTTTAGTGGGGGTAGAGTGACTTTGGGTATTAACCAAAAGTCATCCTCCTTGTCTGTTATGGATCTTATGTTGTTGCACAAAGGTTTGAAGGTGACATTAAAGTCTCCTACAGCTATCATAGGTCCTTCGTCCTGTCTCATGTCCACAAAGTGGCCAATTATATATGTTATAAATAATAAACTTGATTCCATTCTGGGGGGTTATGATTACTCCCATGATATCCCAGGAAGATATACTTAATTGCTTTAAATTAACCCCAATAGGGTCAGCCTGCCTTTTTAACTCTTGCTGGGACACAGAAGCTGGAAGATCGGGATATAAATATTGGAGAAACACTCCATGTCTCTTGAAAGATACAGATATCATGCTATTCTATAAATGCTCCCCATTCTGGGACAAAACGTTATATTTAATTCCTGCAAGGTTCCACAACAGTATACTCATGGAGCTAGTATGTTTTACTGTTTATGAACCTCGAGGACTCAATGACCTCCTTTTGGTCTACATCAGTAAGGCTGTGTTCTCGCCCATTCCCAAAATTTAGAATCAGCAAGAGCGGGTCATTGGCTACTAGTCCAGATTGAGTGCTAAGGCAATTACAAGAATCTACATTTGTGTAAACCAGTCAGTCAACCTGTGCTAGGTTCGAGTCCTGTGAAGTCTTTGTATTCAAGGAAGTGCTTGTCGAGGTGTTGTGTTGTGTTGGGTAGCACATGCAGTATTTATTGGGTGCTTGAGTTTAAACTGGATTTAAGAGTTTGCGCGAGGGGTCACGCATAGCTCCAATCCAACTAGGCCATCTGCCAAGTCCATACTTTTTAGCCTGAGCTCAATATAGCTGAACTCATATGTACTTACTCTGGAGGACAACTAATGAAAACATCTAGCTGAAACAATGTCCAAGCGTATCACTGAGTGACACTTCTGGAATGAGAAAATCTAGTGTATGCATTTATTAATCAAGGAGTTTTCATTCTCTTGACTCTTAGCACATTTCTTAGGTACATTGGCCATAAATACAGAATTAGGTTTGGAGCTATTATGGGGATTATCACCATAGGCCATATCTGCGCACATATGAGTTGTTTGTGTTAGCTTCTTAGCCTCCCCTCCAATAATTTTCTCTCCAAGAGGTTTTGAGTAGAGATTGAATTTCTAAGAAGAGATGGGTTTCTAACATAATGTATAGGGTCTTTATGTTTGTTACCAATTCAGTACGTGTTTAACGTGAATGATTTAGATTGTCCTGGGTGGGCCCTCGTTCTTTCCAATTATCCCTTCTTAGTTACACCTGGGGAGAATGTGTTGTCCTAATTAGGCTTGCTAGCTTATTGACCGTAATTAATAGAAAAGCCACCAGTGCTTTTAGGGCCAGATTTACCAACATTTTGTGCTGTGTTTGCAACACCAGTGCAAAATAATTTTTTTTTATATTTACTTTACAGAGCATAACTTGTTTTGAGATGAAAATTGACTAAAAGTAACGCAAAGTAGCTTGAAGCGCTGCTTTGCATTACTTAGCGTCCCTTAGGCATTACATGGGCGTTCAAATGCAACAACCCATGCTTTTGACGCAAATCCCTATCTACCAAAAACCGGAGACGGGGGGATATGTACAAGAAAATGTCGGAGCGTGGTGTAATGCCAAATTTGGCAACGCCGCACTCTGACATTTTCCAAATGCAAGAATGCGCCGTATTTGCAAAAATAGGGCGCACCCCTGCGTTTTCCCTATCGTTGGTGCTAAAAAAGTGCCTAGCACCAGCACAGGCACCCTTGTGCCATGTTGCAAGGGTGCCAGCGCTGCAGGGGCGATTGTTTATGTGCAGGGACACCTTCCTGCACATGAACAATCTTTAAAGGTGATTTGCTGTTTCTTTGTGCGCTGCATTCTGCAGCACACATAGAAAGAGCAAAATATGAAGAGAAATTAATAATTTCTCTTCGTATTGCCATCCTAAGACCAGGTTTTACCGGGCCTCAGTTTTTGGCGCTGCCCCATCCTTGTAAACATGGTTCAGTATCAAAAACCAATGGGTGTTGGTTTGAACGCCTACTGCAACACCCATTGCCCGCCCCTTTGCCTCAGAGGACTGCCAGGTTAAGGGGCTTAACACCACCTTGTAAATATGGGGTATGGAGCAACGTCACTGGAGCATCCGAAAAAGTGAGGCTCCAGTGGCATTAGGGGCTTGTAAATATGCCAAGGGTGTTGTGCCAAAAATTAATGCCCTATAAAAGCAGGCAATAAAAGGAGAAATGTTTTGATTACTCCTTTCTCGAATTTGCATGTGTGCTGCACTGTCAAGCACACATACAAAATAGGATACCTAGATAGATAGATAGATAGATAGATTTTTATTGTACAATTAATAAAATCATTACAATAGAGCCCCCAAGTTCCTCAGCAAGTGCAGTAAATGCTAAAGAGACATGCATCAAAAAGGCAGTTAAAAACAACAGTTTTAAAAAATTCCTCTCCATCTAATATCCGAAGTGCTCGCTTTGCCCCCAGTGCACATTTTAATGCTGGAGCCTAGGTAAAGTGCAGTGAGTTAAAGTGCTTTCAATGCCTCAAATGCTAACTTTACCTTGAGTATGAGTTCCGAGGCTGTGGCCAAGGTGGACAAAATGTTATAAGTTATAAGTTCCCATGCTGATGCCTAGGAAGAGTGCAATGTGCTTAAAGTGCATGGGTATTGACAGCCTGTTCATTGAAGAGGCCTGATTTGTAGATGGTATTGTCTAGCCTCCAAGAGCGATGATTCTCTATTTGCCTCTAGCTGAAGGACCGAAACTCAGGCCTAAATAAAGTGCAAGGTTTTTTGTGAGCTTAATTTAAAGTAAGATGGGGACTATTAGGTATAATGGATAAAAAGGCCTACATAGGGGATGGTGTTATCTGGCCAAAACTCAGGCCAAATTAAAGTGCAAAGTTTTTGCAGCCTTAATTTAAAGTAAGATGGGGACTGTTAAGTTTAATGGATAAAAAGGCCTATGATGGGGATAGTGGTATGTAGCCTCATGATCATAAAGACCTTGAATGGCATGAGATACTCAGTTCACCTATGTCCCCAATACCTAATGTGCTGGCTTGTCTAATGTGCAAAATCAACTCTTGTTGCTCGTATAAAGTGCAATGCTTTCAGCCTATAGTTTTTAGCAGCATGTTAAAGGTTCAGAATCCACTGCGTTGAAAGGAGGTGCTAGCGCAATTTTCATACATTTCACAAATCAAGCAGCAGGCTGTGATGAATCGTCTCTCAGGCAGGCTTGTACTGCTCCTTGCCAGGTCCTGATATTAAGGATACGCCATATTTGCACCACCCATATTTTTCGTGACGGAGCAGCTGTTTGCAGATGCAGAGAATGTGAGCCAGTGATTCTTCTCCTTTTGCGCATAAACAACATTGTCTGTTGTAGTCATCAAGCTTCCTTTGGCCAATCTAGTAGGTTTTCAGGGGGATTAGACGAAATCAAAGATACATCAGCTGTTTTTTCATAATACCAAAAGGCAGAGAGAGGTAGGTCAGCAGGACCCCTGGTTCATGCAGTGTTGCAGCCCAAGCACTAAGGGGCATATTTAGAAGCCCCTTGCGCCACTTTTGCGCCGCCGTTGCGTCACACATGTGACGCAGCGGCGACGCAAACCATGCGCCGCGTTGCGCTATATTTACAACGTGACGCATCTAGGGAGATGCGTCACGTAGTAAGCTCCCTGCGCCACATGAAACCTGCATCAGGTTTCATGTGGGCGTACCGGCGCAGGGGGCGTTCCGGCGCAGGAACGCCTCGGAAAAGTGACGTAGTGAAATCTACAAGATTTCACGCAGTCACTTTTCTCGACGCTGGTGCGTCAAATCCTTACGCCTGCTTCAAGCAGGCGTAAGGATTGACGCACCATGTTAGGGATAGGAAGGTTGGAACAGTGCTGGAGTTGCGTCGCGCTTGCGACACAACTTCAGCACTGCGCCAACCTTCCACCGGCAGATGCGTCACGCATCTGCTTATCCTTGCGCACGATGCGCCGCATTGTAAATGCGGCGCATCGGACGTGGCGCAAGGGTAAACTTGCGTGACGCATTTTCCCTGGCGCATCCCTGCTGATATGCAGGGATGCGCCAGGGAACGTAAATATGCCCCATAGTGCCAGTTTCTTCAGGGCTTGCGCATCCTGCTCCCTCAATATTAGTTATGCTTGTTTAACCAGCAGTTTTGAGACTAGGGACACTGGTACGCAACTTGACCAAATCTGTCATGCATCCAATACATTCAATGCAAGGTTTAGGAACCTTTGTCAGCTTGTCAGGGGGTTGTTTATTACCTCCCAGATCACATTTTTTTGCATATTTTTCTTCGTCTGCTTGACTTTGAGGCAGTAAGATATGAATTTTGCCTTCAATATCAAATGTTGTGAAAACAGGCAGAATTCTTGTAAAACTGGGGCCTGCGATGTGCAATAGGTAGGGGAAATACTCTTCTATAACAGGTGGACCATGCCCTGCCCAACCAATTAGCCTTCTTTTCTCTGAGTCTGAATGTCATTGCTCCGTAGGCGATGGTAGGTAATAGTTTGCAGCCCATCAACTTTAAGACGGGCCGTAGATCAGAATTCGCCATTGATTTCTGTAGCTTGTGAAATGCCCATTGCAAGAAGTTTGCTGCTGCCTGCTGGCATGGATGGATTTAATTTGTCATGATTTTTGGCAGTGGTGGCCCATCCACCACTGACTTTTATTTTTACCCAAGTGTTGCAATATAATGCTATGATGGCTTTTAGTAAGTGGGATGGGATACCCCACGCATTCAGCTTTGACTAAATTCTTGTTCTTGAGACACTATCAAACGCAGTTTGGAAATCTACAAATCCATCATAGAGGGTCTTGCCCTCGGAGGTCACAGTTACTTCACTCAGGTGAGAGATACAGGTAAGGTTGTCTTTGATATTGCAGCCCTTTTAGAAAACCTGTTTGCCTTGGGAGAATCAGCTTTTTTCTGCTGCCCAGGTTTGTAGTTCCCTATTAAGAATGCTGGCATAAAACTTACCTTCTATGTCAAAGATTGCGATCAGGCGGTAATTCCCTGGCCATGATCGAGAACCTTACTTATATAAGGGAACCAATAGTGAGCCTCTCCATGACTCTGGAATGGCTGCCCCCAACAAATTTTCTTGAAATAGAGGGGCCATTACTGAGGCCCATCGCGTTGGGGCCCATTTATATATCACAGTAAGGATGCCACTTGGGCCTAGCGCTCCTTGGTTGCATTGCGTTGATGGCCATCACCACTTGGTCTGGGCTTATTGATGTCATGTGTATGTGGTCTGGGCTTAATGATGTTGTTTCTGCGTTAGTTCCCTGTTGAAATGCTTCGGCCTCACTGCCATCTACCACGTGATCTACATATAAACTTTTAATGTAGGATTCCCTATTGGCAGGGGTGATATTAACTGCAATAGCCTGATGTTTTAGGGTTGAGCTGTTATTGAGCCATAGCCAGAAATTCCACTGGTCTTTAGATTTTATTATCGCATGCGAGTCAGCCCACCTTATGGCTTCCTCCTCCCTTTTTTGGGCATACAGAAATGTCTTGTATTTTAGCATTATTGAGGCAACCTGGTTCCGCAACCAACTTTTCTCCCCTTCTCACAGCTAAGGTTTTTCAGAGCTTTATTTTAGTTGTTGTTTTAAGGCAGTTGTTGAATTCCTGCTGTGATTTCTGCTGGTTAAGGATTTACTCCGACCAAGTTCCTCGCTGCTGGCCTGCTTTACAGGGACTCCCTCGTTCCTCTTCATGTAGGTGGCCAGAGACCCCCAGAAATTTAAATTGAGGTTTTAGTTAGTTGTTTTCAAGTTCTCTTCTAGAAACTGATTCACTCAGGCCCCCTACCCCTCTTAGTCCTTTATGTTCCATTTTATTCTATTAATAGGCTCAATATCTTCTTGCCTGTCTATGAGATTTGCTTTGGTTCGTCAGGATCTTAGAATCAATGCTTCACATTTGAGGATAACATGATCTGTCACCAAGGGTCGAATAACTTCAAATTTACGTATATTCTGAAAGTGGGCTAGAGACATCAACATGTAATCCAGAGTTGTCATCCTGAAACAAGAGGAGTGTGTATAGGCGGTCGGGGCGGCCGACACAAATCTACCATTTAGAATACAGAGACCTAGCTGGATTAGGGTGGCAGCTATTGCTTTGCCTTGATTGTCAGGCCTTTGTTATTGCATTTTAATTAGTGGTATGGCCCAGATTTCATCGTGAAGGTCTGTCAGAGTGTTATTTGATTCTGGCACTCAGCAGCGAAATTCTGGGTCGGTGTTAGGGAGAGGGGAGGAGAGTGCCATATCTCTGTAGATATGGCACTCTCCTTCTCTTTTCCTGTCATGCAATGCAGCACATTTTTGTTTTTTTGGCTGGTGCACTGCGTTGGGTGACACTTTGATAAATCTGGCCCTTAGTTTGGAGACTTCCTCCCTAAGTCCAGTTCTGTTGTATCATTTACTGTTGGTTTGCTTGTATCGGTCTGTGATGCTTTATTTAGCTCAACTCCCTTGACCGTTAGTATTTGTATCGCATCCCAACCAGGGCTGACTTTAGCGCTAGTAGCGCCCAGCGCGACAATCTTTTTTGCCACCCCCACTGCATTACCTCCTCCTCGGATATCCTCACTACCACCCAACAAAAATGACCCTCATCTCTCCATAGCCACTCTCTCACACACACTTCATTTGTTTTAAAGCTCTGGTAAAGGCTGGCTTTACTAATCCAATCAGGTATCCACATAAAATACAGATCAGTTCTTTGCAGCAGCTAATTTAACCCTCTGCGCTACTTTATGGCGAGTCAAAACTGCTACTAGACAAAACTCCAATCTCTCTCTCTAGCAGGAACATTACTCACAAGAGTTATCTTTACAGTTTTATTGCTGCCTGGAAGCGGGACACACAAGAAACTGTGCATCATGTGCTTTTAAATCATAAGTTATTGCTAAACACAGCGCCCCCTTCAGATCAGTGCCCACCCTCCATGTAAGCGCTCAGCGTGGCCACACCAGTAGCCCTGCTCCCACCCCTTCTTTGTCCTGCTGTAAAGGCTCAAGAAGAATATGCACAGACTTTACAGGGGATTTACTTGGGTTTCTAGCTTATGGAACTAATGTTAGCGTGTTTGGAACAGTTTGAGATGCCGCAGCTTTTGTACAGTGTGCAGAGGGTGCTGTTTTTTTCTTCCTAAATAGGCTTGGGATGATGGGAGGAACTTCGGGTGAAGTGTTTCTATCTCCTCTATGAGTGTATTTATCTCATTTAGGCCCTGATTACGAGTTTGGTGGTGCAGGAGCGGACTACCATGCTGACGGCCCGCCCCCACACCTCCAAACCTGTGTGCTCACTGCTTACCAGATTATGACTTTATTTGTCACTGGTGGGCGGTTCTTTGGCGGTCCCACGGCAGTGTCAATGAAATAGGCACCGCAATGGGAATGTCAAAGACAGTACCTGCATGGCATGGACTGGTGCAGTCCATGCCTTGCAGGTACTGGGGTGCATGCACACAGGGGGGCACAACATGTGCCCTCCTGCATGCACCCCATGGCCCTTAGGCATAAGGGGTCCCTGTAGGGCCCTCTTTGTTTCCTCTCCACCACGGTTTTCATGAAGGAGGAACCGCCATGAAAACCGTGGTGGAGAGGAAACCCGTAATATGGTTGAATGGACTACAGCGGTCCCGCCAAGCATATCGCGGCCTCAAGACCACCACGCTACAGCCAGGGATCTCTGATCCCTGGTGGTTGTGGAGGTGCAATGGCCCAAGTTGTAATAGGGTGGTTGGAAGCCCGGTGCAGCTGTGGCTGGACCGTCGCACCCCCATGAGTATGGCAGTCCTTGGACCGCCAGATTCATAATCAGGCCCTTAATGTGCAATTTGACCCTGCTTTTTGGGCAGCTTTTTTTTTTTGCTTTCTCGGGCCCAGCAGCAATTCTGCAGCATTTCATTTTCCCATCTACAACAATATCCAATACCCAATGTACAGAAAAGCAAAAGTTAACCATTCTCCTATGGAGATAGTCCTGTAGGGGCCAGCACTTTTGAACAGTTAGTAATTATTCCAGTCAAATGAATTGAAGGGCTTACCACCTAGCAAGTAAACCAGTTCCAGAAATCAAACTCAAGAGGGGTGGCCCAGCCTCTTCCCGGAGATGATGGGTGAAGACGGGCCCTCGTGCTTCTCGTACAATGGATAGATTAGAAGCGCTTTATAGCAC
The DNA here is from genome assembly GCA_963921515.1 of Calotriton arnoldi. NCBI lineage: Eukaryota > Metazoa > Chordata > Amphibia > Caudata > Salamandridae > Calotriton > Calotriton arnoldi. Next base: position 2,150 of record CAWUFW010018695.1, on the reverse strand, counting down.
TGCAGGACTCCGGGGCCTCCTCCTTCTGCCCCCTCCTTGTCCTCAGAGAATTCTGGGCCTCGTAGTCCCCTGCTGTATATGTGTAAGGAGTCCTTTGCAGCGAGTAGATTAGAACCACTGTATAGCTCTGCTGGACGCCGGGGCCCCCTCCTTCCACCCCCTCCTTGTTTTCAGGGAATTCTGGGACTCATACTCCCCTGCTGCAGGCGTGTAAGGAATACCATTGACTTGGGTAGCAATAAACACCTATTTTTCAGTCCAAGGAGTGGAGGCGCACTTCACAAATAAATATTTCATTATAAGTTATGTGAAGAACTGACACCAATAAGAAAAGGGTGACCAACAAAAGTCAATATAACATCTTTAGAGAGAATCCTGGACTCCTCTTATGCACTTTATTCAGAACTTATAAAACTAGGATAGCAAGTGGAAGTATTGTTAATATACTGAGTTATGGGTGGCATCGAGGTACTTCATTGCATAGTGAGGATTTTGGCATACGGTAGCGTGGAGAGTCACAAAAATAATCATGTTTATGCATCTAAACCGCTCCTTGTAATGAAGTCAGGAAAATTAAGTGAGCATTATGAATGTAATTTAATATTTGAAAAATTTTTCGGAAGGATTATGCTTTCACATCTGTGCTCATTGTACTATTTAACAAACCATTGCCCCTGTTACTGTGCCAGAGTGTGTCGGCTACAATATTTCATTTCTAACCCAGTCTCGCTACAATGCTGCTCTCAGTTCTTGCAGTCGTCTCTGCTTGACCTTGAGGAAAAGCTTTCACTTTAACAAAGTACTGGAGAGTCGAGATAAAAGCAACCCAAATGCTTGGAAATATCACAAGGAAAGTTGCCTTAGTGACCAGAGAAATAACAATATTAATTTTTTTGCCTTCTCGAGAAGTGCAGCTACAGCAATCTGCAACTATTCTCTGCGGAGAAGGACTTGAAAACAAAGAGCTGGCTGGCCCTCTATTGAGATTTACAGGAGACAAACATACAGAAAGCACTTGGTACGAAAGTGAAGAAGATTGAAGGGAGATGTCCATTTCAACTGTACTGTTGAAATGTATGCAAGGAGAACTATGAATGATGTAGTACAGAAAATCATGATTATGTGATGCTTAGAAAGAGTTTAAGGTAACATGATGTATTTAATGCTATAATATAGCAATGATGCAGTAATTTAGCTCTCTGCTGAGAGCCATACCCAGTGTCTTAAATGGGTTGAAAAGGCGGTGGGTCTTTAAAAGGAGTGTAGTCAAATCCTCTTCAAGAGGTGTGGCCTATGTAATTAAGGGTGTGGCTTAAAACATTTAAACTAATATTGGAATTTTTCAATTCTGAATAATGAGACTGAATTAAAGAGTAGTAATGTGGAAGGTGTGGTGGCTTTCAGAGTGTCTCAGACACTCCGACTTTCCCCTTCGCACCACTTTCTTCTGTAGTCACCCACCCCTTTATATAGTCATGCCCTTTTTCTCCCCATTTCTTTTTGAAATCCTTCACCTGCAGATCTCACACTTTGCCACAATTAGCATATGCATATATGGAAAACTATAGCTCTGTGCACTCTGCAGAGAGGTCAGGGATTGGATGTGCTTGAAGTCGACTCACCTCTGTGACCCACTGACAGGCACTGTGAGAATCTTGCACTGCCTTCTACCTCAACTTCAGATCACTCAATTGTGTGCCATTATAAACACCCACCCACAACTTGAACTCACTCAGAAACCTGGAGGTGACTCAGTTCAAAGTATGCACTATGCAAGAGTCATGTGCTGCTTGCAACAACAAAAAAACTACAGCAACGCAATGGTCCCGATTCTCAAAGGTAAATTACACTTTTGTGTAAGTTTACTACTTTTCAGTAGTAGCAGTAGTAGAACTACTTTATTCGGTTATAGATAACCATCAAAGTGTACACAATAAAAAAATGCAACAGTACAGCACACAACATATAGAACAATCATTCACATATAAAAATAGTTTAAAAAGTGACGATTATCTTCTCGCATTTTTACAATAAAATAGGTCTAGTTCATCGTCATTCCTTTTAAACAAGATAGCAGCATAAACCTCATAGAATATCACAAAAACGTACCTCCAGGAGGAGAATACAACAAAGCAATAAATACATAAGGT
>CAWUFW010018694.1:0-212369 GCA_963921515.1 Calotriton arnoldi | reverse complement strand
CGGCGGTTGTGCTTCCGCCGGCCATCGTAATGGGCCCCTTAATAATCAAAATTAAAAAAATAAAAATATTAAACTTATAAAAAGAACACATATTATAATACTAATTACATATAACAAAAACCTACAAATATTAGATAAAATAAAATAATATATACATTTACACAAAAAATATTTCTTTTAAACTAGAAAATATTTACAAACAAAAATTAATTAAAACATAAATGTATTTATTTTATTTCCTACCCTATAACACCACACCAATAACTAAACTCTTCAACATTTTGAATTACATTTATTTACACAATTAACATAATTATTAATGAATTAAAAAAATATTAATAATAAAAAATAAAAAAACATTGATTGACTACACACTTTAACACTATAATATCCACAACACTCACCTAAATTAAACTATAAAATAATAAAAAACAATTAAAACCTATTTAACATTAAAAACTATTACTTTTAACAACTAATAATTAAATAATTAGAATGTATTTAATACCCACCCTTTACCCCTTTAAAAGTAAAAACAACACACACAAAAATAAACAATTACCCAAAATAAATATCAAATAACTAACTTTAATTAACAACTATATATAATTCATTAAACACAATTTACTTCCCACCCTTTACTCCTAAATAACCACAACACACACCTAAAATTAATCACACAATTACCATAATTAATTACCAAATAATGTATTAAAATTAATTAACAACCAATTATTACTTCATCAATTGAAAATAAATTACTTCCCACCCTTTACACCAATAAACACGACAATGCACACCTAAAATTAATTACAAAATTACCAAAATTAATAACCAATTAATTATTTAAAATTAATTAACAACCAATTATTAATCCATCAATTAAAAATAAATTACTTCCCACCCTTTACACCTATAAACACCACAACACACACCTAAAATTAATTACACAATTACCATAATTAATTACCAATTAATTAGTATTAATAAGCAATTAATAATAAATTAATAATAAATTACTTCACACATTTAACCCTATAACATCTCAATTAAATTAATAATAATAAATAAAGTTTAATCAATACATTTAATATATTTAAATTGCTTCCCACCCTATTCCCCTATAAACCCACAACCCGCTACGGTACTGAAAGCGTAAAATTCAAATAAAAAAAATAATAACTACTAAAAATCTAACACATATATTAATAATACAAACAATTCTTATACAAAAAAACATACATCACATACATATAAAATATATACTAACATACATAATAATAAAAAAATCTATAATTTTAACAACTATGGGGTCGATTCCGATTCGGGCCGGAAATTTCTCCGACCGAGCCGGATCCGGAGAGATTTCCGACCGAATCGGACCCGTGCAGTCCGACCGAACGAGTACGATGCGTCCGTATGTTATCGGACTCGAGTCGGTCGGACTCCCATTGATGTCAATGGGAGCCGGTCGTACAACGCGTACGCGGGCTCCCATTGACTCAATGGGTGCGAAGTCGGACAAGGGCGCCCCCTACAGCGGGTACGCGGCGAAGCGATTCGCGCCGTACACGCACAGGTAGGGGGACCCATGGGTCCCCCCTGTGTGCGACTCGCGCGGCTACGCGTACTGGGGGTCCGACACGGACCCCCAAAGTACGGCTCCGACAGCTCTTACGAGCCGGAGTGCGCGGCTCGGTCGGACTGCTCGCGGCGCGCATCGTACTTACCCGGCCGGGAAACGTCTCCATTGCGCGGTGCGAGTCGAGTCCGAGCGAGTCGGTCGGAGCGGTTCGAGCCGGGAGCGAGTCGGTCGGAGCGGTCGGGACGCCCGGACGAGTCGGTCGGCGATTTCGCATCGTACTCGCTCGGCCGGACCCGCGTACGGTTCGGTCGGGAAACAGGGCTCCGAATCAGATCCGGTAAAGCCGAATCCGATTCGGAGCCCTACCGGCCGAGATCGGAATCGGCCCCAGAATATTTGTAAACGATACTAAACACTTCGATATTTTTAAAATCAATATTACTTGCCTTAAGTCGATATTCTTGACCACGATATTCTTGCTGTTGATATTTCTGACCCACGATATTAATGACTCGATATTTGTGCAACTCAATATGTTGTACTCGATATTCTGTCTCTACACCATTTTGGCAGAAACTACAGACCGTATTATGCACAACGTATTAAAACACTGTATGAATAAATTAATCCTGATTTTTCCACTCCTCGTTCGATATCAAAGCATAAAGATACACTCAGATCTTTACAGTCTGATTTACTTGCTACACCGCACTTACATACATATGTCAATATCACAAACCTGGTCATCCAGTGCAATTGGATTTATACATCAATTTTAATGAAGGTGAAACAGTGCTGATTGAATATAAATCGCATTTATATTCAGAAGATGCATTTTGCTTCCACTGAGAAAATACTCACTGCTTTGCAGATGGCTATCCTTAAAGAACAGCTACTTGCACAAGGGAAACTTATTAATGTTGCTCCTGTGCCCAGCTTAGAGGCTGTAAAAAAGCTAGAGTTCCAAATGCTAAAGCCCTCAATCCTAGAAGGCTACAGTGGACAACATACTTAACAGCTGTGGATGTAGACTTCGTCTTCGACAAGTCTTTACAGACACAAGAATTTCTTCAGTATGAGCATGCTATTATCCCATGCCATCATCTATTTTGCCTCTTGATTAGTATAAATACATTATTTACAATGATGCTTAAGCTCAACCTGCTATAGGTTCAAAGCAGCAATATTCAATTGCAAGTGCTACTGTTGTTGGTGTTATGTTGGATGGTCAGTTCCAACCTCAGAAACTCGCACCCAGTCCTTAGGTGACTGTACAGCGCAGTTGGCTGAACTTAAAGCTTTACTTCTTGTACATACAGATCCTGAATTCCCCACACTTATTGTGCACAATTCGTATTACTGTGTACAGTCCTTTAATGAGAATTTACAGTATTGGAAACAGAATGGTTTCAAAGAATCTAAAGGCAACACAATCAACCATCAGATGCCTTGTGTTAAGGTGGCAGACTTCAAAGACAAGTTGCCACAGACTCAGGTAACACATACTTTGAGTCATCAGCTTGTGGGAGCAAACATTGTAGGGAATCCCTTGACTGATGAAGCAGCCAAATCTGCAGTCGGCACAGCTACTGTTGCTGCAATCACTAGTTCTAAAATTAGGATAGATAATGATATCTTAGCTGTGTTTAATGCAAACAAAGACGTCACACCTTTACCTAAAGGATTTCCTTCTAAATATTCTTATTACATGAATTTTAAAAACCTTTTGTTACAATTCCTGGCATTTGTGATCGTTTTATTTCCAACCAAGCTCACAGGCTAGCTTTAGTGATAGCTGCAAATGAAGGTGTTGCTTCTGCACATGCTGGTGTGCCGGTCACAATTCCCTTGCTACAGCAATGATACTGGTGGCACGGCTTATATCAGAAGGTCAAGAAATGTGTCCTGTGTTTCAACATTTGTCAACAAATTAAAGCCACCATAGCTCAATCCACCGCAGCACCCCTACTAATTTCCAACAAGCCTTTTGGATGCATTTATTTGCAACAGTGAGGTCCACTGATTTCGGACCCGGAGTATAAATTTATTTTAGTTGCAGTTGATTCATACTTTAGATTCCTCTGTGTTTGGCCATAGCATGCCAGTGTGTGAAACAGTAGGGAAAGTGCTGGATAGCGGAGGGGTAAAAATTACTATTGCCACTACACTGAGTGCAACCGTAGGGAGAGTGTTGGATAGCGGAGGGGTAAAAATTACTATTCCCACTGCAGTAAGAGCAACAGTAGGGAAAGTGTTGATTAGCGGATGGGTACAAATTACTATTCCCACTCCACTGAGTGCAACAGTAGGATACGTGTTGGAGAGCGGAAAGGTAAAAATTACTATTCCCAATCCAGTGAGTGCAACAGTAGGGAAAGTGCTAGATAGTGGAGGGGTAAAAATTACTATTCCAACTCCAGTGAGTGCAACAGTAGGGAAAGTGTTGGATAGTGGAGGGGTAAAATTTACTATTCCCAATCCGTTGAGAGCGACAGTAGGGAAAGTATTGGATAGCGGAGGGGCAAAATTTAATATTCCCACTCCAAAGAGTGCAACAGTAGAGAAAATGCTGGATAGCGGATGGGTACAAATTATTATTCCCACTCCACTGAATGCACCAGTAGGATAAGTGTTGGATAACGGAGGGGTAAAAAACAATTATTCCCACTCCAGAGAGTGCAACAGTACAGAAAGTGTTGGATAGTTTAGGGGTAAAAATTAGTATTGCCACTCCAGTGAATGCAACAGTAGGGAAAGTGTTTGATAGTGGAGGGGTAAAATGTACTATTCCGACTCCAGTAAGAGCAAGAGTAGGGAAAGTGTTGGAGAGTGGAGGGGTAAGAATTACTATTCGTATTCCACTGAGTGCAACAGTAGGATAAGAGTTGGATAGCAGAGAGGTAAAAATTACTATTCCCACTCCAATGAGTGCAACAGTAAGGAAAGTGCTGGAAAGCGGAGGGTAAAAATTACTATTCCAACTCAAGTGAGTGCAACAGTAGGGAAAGTGCTGGATAGCAGAGGGGTAAAATTTACTATTCCCAATTCAGTTGAGAGGGACAGTAGAGAAAGTATTGGATAGCGGAGGGGCAACAATTACTATTCCCACTCCAAAGAGTGCAACAGTAGGGGAAATGTTGGTTAGCGGAAGGGTAAAAATTATTATTCCCACTCCACTGAATGCAACAGTAAGATAATTGTTAAATAACGGAGGGGTAAAACAATGTATTCCCACTCCAGTGAGTGCAACAGTAGGAAAAGTATTGGATAGTGGAGGGGTAAAAATTACTATTGCCACTGCAGTGAGAGCAACAGTAGGAAAAGTGTTGAATAGTGGAGGGTTAAAACTCACTATTCCCACTCCAGTAAGAGCAACAGTAGGGAAAGTGTTGGATAGTGGAGGGGTAAAAATTACTTTTCCCTCTCCAGTGAGTGCAACAGTAGGGAAAGTGCTGGTTAGCGGAGTGGTAAAAATTACTATTCAACTCCAGTGAGTTCAACAGTAGGGAAAGTGTTGGATAGCGGAGGGGTACAATTTACTATTCCCACTCCAGTGAGAGCAACAGTAGGGAAAGTGTTGGATAGCGGAGGGGCAAAAATTACTATTCCCACTCCAAATAGTACAACAGTATGGAAAATGTTGGATAGCGGAGGGATAAAAATTTGTATTCCCATTCCACTGAATGGAACAGTAGGATAAGTGTTGGACAGCGGAGGAGTAAAAAAAAAAGTATTCCCACTCCAGTAAGTGCAACAGTAGGGAAAGTGTTGGATAGCGGAGGGTTAAAAATTACTATTCCCACTCCAGAGAGTGCAACAGTAGGGAAAGTGTTGGATAGCAGAGAGGTAAAAATTACTATTCCATCTCCTGTGAGTGCAACAGTAGGGAAAGTGCAGGATAGCGCAGAGATAAAAATTACTATTCCCACTCCAGTAAGAGCAGCAGTAGGGAAAGTTTTGGACAGCGGAGGTGTAAAAATACTTTTCCCACTCCAGTAAAAGTAACAGTAGGGAAAGTGTTAGATAGCGGAGGGGTAAAAATTACTATTCCAACTCGAGTGAGTGCAACAGTAGGGAAAGGGTTGGATAGCGGAGGGGTCAAATTTACTATTCCCACTCCAGTGAGAGCAACAGTAGGGAAAGTGTCGGAGAGCGGAGGGGTAAACATTACTAATCCAACTCCAGTGAGTGCAACAGTAGAGAAAGTGTTGGATAGCAGAGGGGTAAAATTTACTATTCCCACTCCAAGAGTGCAACAGTAGTAAAAATGTTGGATAGTGGAGGGGTAAAAATTAGTATTCCTACTCCACTGAATGCAACAGTAGGATAAGTGCTGGAAAACGGAGAGGTAAAAAAATGTATTCCAACTCCAGTGAGTGCAACAGTAGGGAAAGTGTTGGATAGCGGAGGGGTAAAAATTACTATTCCCACTCCAGCGTGTGCAACAGTAGGGAAAGTGTTGGATAGCGGAGTGGTAAAAATTACAGTGAGTGCAACAGTAGGTCAAAGTGTTGTATAGCGGAGGGGTATAATTTACTACTCCCACTCCAGTAAGAGCAACAGTAGGGAAAGTGTTGGATAGCAGAGGGGTAAAATTACTTTTCCCACTCCACTGAGTGCAACAGTAGGATAAGTGTTGGATAGCGGAGGGTAAAAATTACTATTCCAACTCCAGTGAGTGCAACAGTAGGGAAAGAGTTGGATAGCATAGATGTAAAATGTACTATTCTCACTCCAGTGAGAGCAACAGTAGGGAAAGTGTTGGATTGACAGAGGGGCAAAAATTACTATTCCCACTCCAAAGAGTGCAATAGTAGGGAAAATGTTGGATAGCGAGGGGTAATAATGAGTATTCCCAATCCACTGAATGCAACAGTAGGATAATTGTTGGATAGCTGAGGGGTAAAAAAATATATTCCCACTCCAGTGAGTGCAACAGTAGTGAAAGTGTTGGCTAGCGGAGGGGTAAAAATTACTATTCCCACTCCAGAGAGTGCAACAGTAGGGAAAGTGTTGGATAGCAGAGAGGTAAAAATTACTATTCCAACTCCAGTGAGTGCAACAGTAGGGAAAGTGCTGGATAGCGGAGGGGTAAAAATTACTATTACCACTCCAGTTTACGCAACAGTAGGGAAAGTTTTGGATAGCAGAGAAAAAAAATATACTGTTCACATTCAAACACTTAGAAAAAAAAATGTATTAAAAAGTTTTAAAAATTTAATAATCAAAATTAAAAAAATAAAAATATTAAACTTATAAAAAGAACACATATTATAATACTAATTACATATAACAAAAACCTACAAATATTAGATAAAATAAAATAATATATACATTTACACAAAAAAATATTTCTTTTAAACTAGAAAATATTTACAAACAAAAATTAATTAAAACATAAATGTATTTATTTTATTTCCTACCCTATAACACCACACCAATAACTAAACTCTTCAACATTTTGAATTACATTTATTTACACAATTAACATAATTATTAATGAATTAAAAAAATATTAATAATAAAAAATAAAAAAAACATTGATTGACTACACACACTTTAACACTATAATATCCACAACACACACCTAAATTAAACTATAAAATAATAAAAAACAATTAAAACCTATTTAACATTAAAAACTATTACTTTTAACAACTAATAATTAAATAATTAGAATGTATTTAATACCCACCCTTTACCCCTTTAAAAGTAAAAACAACACACACAAAAATAAACAATTACCCAAAATAAATATCAAATAACTAACTTTAATTAACAACTATATATAATTCATTAAACACAATTTACTTCCCACCCTTTACTCCTAAATAACCACAACACACACCTAAAATTAATCACACAATTACCATAATTAATTACCAAATAATGTATTAAAATTAATTAACAACCAATTATTACTTCATCAATTGAAAATAAATTACTTCCCACCTTTTACACCAATAAACACGACAATGCACACCTAAAATTAATTACAAAATTACCAAAATTAATAACCAATTAATTATTTAAAATTAATTAACAACCAATTATTAATCCATCAATTAAAAATAAATTACTTCCCACCCTTTACACCTATAAACACCACAACACACACCTAAAATTAATTACACAATTACCATAATTAATTACCAATTAATTAGTATTAATAAGCAATTAATAATAAATTAATAATAAATTACTTCACACATTTAACCCTATAACATCTCAATTAAATTAATAATAATAAATAAAGTTTAATCAATACATTTAATATATTTAAATTGCTTCCCACCCTATTCCCCTATAAACCCACAACCCGCTACGGTACTGAAAGCGTAAAATTCAAATAAAAAAAAAATAATAACTACTAAAAATCTAACACATATATTAATAATACAAACAATTCTTATACAAAAAAACATACATCACATACATATAAAATATATACTAACATACATAATAATAAAAAAATCTATAATTTTAACAACTATATATTTGCAAACGATACTAAACACTTCGATATTTTTAAAATCAATATTACTTGCCTTAAGTCGATATTCTTGACCACGATATTCTTGCTGTTGATATTTCTGACCCACGATATTAATGACTCGATATTTGTGCAACTCAATATGTTGTACTCGATATTCTGTCTCTACACCATTTTGGCAGAAACTACATACCGTATTATGCACAACGTATTAAAACACTGTATGAATAAATTAATCCTGATTTTTCCACTCCTCGTTCGATATCAAAGCATAAAGATACACTCAGATCTTTACAGTCTGATTTACTTGCTACACCGCACTTACATACATATGTCAATATCACAAACCTGGTCATCCAGTGCAATTGGATTTATACATCAATTTTAATGAAGGTGAAACAGTTCTGATTGAATATAAATCGCATTTATATTCAGAAGATGCATTTTGCTTCCACTGAGAAAATACTCACTGCTTTGCAGATGGCTATCCTTAAAGAACAGCTACTTGCACAAGGGAAACTTATTAATGTTGCTCCTGTGCCCAGCTTAGAGGCTGTCAAAAAGCTAGAGTTCCAAATGCTAAAGCCCTCAATCCTAGAAGGCTACAGTGGACAACATACTTAACAGCTGTGGATGTAGACTTCGTCTTCGACAAGTCTTTACAGACACAAGAATTTCTTCAGTATGAGCATGCTATTATCCCATGCCATCATCTATTTTGCCTCTTGATTAGTATAAATACATTATTTACAATGATGCTTAAGCTCAACCTGCTATAGGTTCAAAGCAGCAATATTCAATGGCAAGTGCTACTGTTGTTGGTGTTATGTTGGATGGTCAGTTCCAACCTCAGAAACTCGCACCCAGTCCTTAGGTGACTGTACAGCGCAGTTGGCTGAACTTAAAGCTTTACTTCTTGTACATACAGATCCTGAATTCCCCACACTTATTGTGCACAATTCGTATTACTGTGTACAGTCCTTTAATGAGAATTTACAGTATTGGAAACAGAATGGTTTCAAAGAATCTAAAGGCAACACAATCAACCATCAGATGCCTTGTGTTAAGGTGGCAGACTTCAAAGACAAGTTGCCACAGACTCAGGTAACACATACTTTGAGTCATCAGCTTGTGGGAGCAAACATTGTAGGGAATCCCTTGACTGATGAAGCAGCCAAATCTGCAGTCGCCACAGCTACTGTTGCTGCAATCACTAGTTCTAAAATTAGGATAGATAATGATATCTTAGCTGTGTTTAATGCAAACAAAGACGTCACACCTTTACCTAAAGGATTTCCTTCTAAATATTCTTATTACATGAATTTTAAAAAATCCTTTTGTTACAATTCCTGGCATTTGTGATCGTTTTATTTCCAACCAAGCTCACAGGCTAGCTTTAGTGATAGCTGCAAATGAAGGTGTTGCTTCTGCACATGCTGGTGTGCCGGTCACAATTCCCTTGCTACAGCAATGATACTGGTGGCACGGCTTATATCAGAAGATCAAGAAATGTGTCCTGTGTTTCAACATTTGTCAACAAATTAAAGCCACCATAGCTCAATCCACCGCAGCACCCCTACTAATTTCCAACAAGCCTTTTGGATGCATTTATTTGCAACAGTGAGGTCCACTGATTTCGGACCCTGAGTATAAATTTATTTTAGTTGCAGTTGATTCATACTTTAGATTCCTCTGTGTTTGCCATAGCATGCGGCTGATGCTCGAACTGTTATTAAAGACATGCAAGTCTTTTTAGGACACATGCATGCTGTGCATTCCACTGGGACCAGGGTCTAGCTTTCGCGTCAAAAGCGTTATGGCATCCCTGGGTGTACAGGTGCATTATTCCTCTCCATATCGGCCTGAGGGCAATTCTGTTGTGGCGAGGATGAACTGTGACTTAAAACAGTTCTTATCAGCTAGATTATTAGGTACTGGGTGCAGTTGGATCCATCACCTATATGGGTTTCAAATGGATCTTGATAACCTCCCTAAAAGTACTTTATGACTTCAAAGTGTTTGTTCCAGACCTTGATGGTCCAGACACTGTGGCAGTAGCCTCGAGCTTTGAAATAGATAATCTTTGTGCTTAAGCCTGGGCAAAGTTCGTGGAGCTCCCCTATGTGGAACGCCACAAAGTGACAAAAAAACTCCGCCTCACTTCACAGACTTCCACGAGCGGCGTAGTGAGTAGGGTCATGCCATTCACTGTGATTTTGAGCGCCGGGTGTTTATCCCACGCTGTAAAATAATTGCAAATGGCACCATGCGCAGAGCAAGAGGGTGCAGCTTCCTTTCTGTTGCTCGAGTAGGTTTTCTACTCAAGCGGCAGCTTTCTCAATGCGAATGTAAGGTTGCGCAATGCGAGTGGTTGTGACCTGTCGTGACCACTTGCATTGAGAGATCCGACCGCCCACGTTCAGAAATCTCACCAGGAGGTTGATTTTCCTCGCTTGCACTCGCCAACTAGAACTTGGCAAGCGAGAGCGAGGAAAAAACTCACCAGTAGGTGGATTTTGCTCGCTCGTGCTCGACAACTTAACATTGATGAGCACAAGCAAGGAAAAAAACTCTGCGTGGTCCACCGAGCGCGGGAAATTCTGCAAACTCCGTGAACGGAGCAGAGTTCACTGCCCAGGGTTAGTTGTGCTGTCTTACAGGAACTACAAAAGTTCTGTGATGCCCATTCAAATGAGCACTTGAAAACAACTCCCTCGTTGAGTATTGACGTGCAACTAGAACTTTCTGGCTGTATTCCAAAAATTAGAGATCTCATTCGTGAAAAGGTGGCAATTAAAAAGGAGTTCGGACCTTCATATGGTGCACCAGTGCCTGTCCTTAGAGTTCAGGGCACAAGGACAGTTTCCTGCCACTACTTTATTGTTCTAAAGACAGTCATTTTGCCTCCATTGAACATGGCAAACTACCCCATGTGGCTGATTCTAAATAGTAGACCACAGGATGTCCAAGCCAAGACACATGACATTCCTCTGCAGCTATTGAGCAGCACTGAAGCTGTTTCTCCCCAGCTGGGAGGGGGTGTGGAGAATGGATACAGATGCAGCAACATGACTGAAGTGAGTATCTTTCTTACTACTGGGTCTTCTTCAGGTGATGTTGTTTTTAGAGATTCACCATCGGTGGACCCACCTCTTTTGGGTTTTTCAACTCCTGCAATGGAACCAGAACCTCCAGTTTTTCAGCTAAATGCTTCTGATTATTATATAGATCGAGATGATTTTTCTTCTGACGCTTCTTCTGTTTCAGACACTCCTCCTGCATGGATTTGTGTTTTCTTTTCATGGTTGAAATGCACTAATCAATTCCCACCGTGGATATACTTTTGAATAACATTTTCCTTGATTTTTCTTTTCATGTGGATTGGATTTGTGATTGTTTTTTTTTCCCTGTTGATTAATGGCCACTACCTCCCAGAATGTTCTGCTATGGAACTGGTTGGAGGGGTGTAGGCCCCCCATTCTTCTTCACATAAACTGAAAAGAGACATGTCCCTCATGAACATTTCAGCTGTTCCAGTAACTGAAGGAATTGTTTGGGGTAAAGCTCCTTTTGACATATTCGATCCTACGGAGATCCTGCAGATACCATATGTGTTCAACATTTCTATGGGTGATGTAATAGTGCCTGGGTCACATTCAGATAATTGGGATATTGAAACTATACACTCCATGTTCTCCAAGCTGGAATATTATACTGTTTTCGAATCAGAGGACTTGTACTTTAATTCTGCTTATTATGCTGACTTGTTTTGTTATTACCATTACAGTCATCATTGTCTACATCGGACTAGAGTTCAACATACACTTTTTCACTATACACAATGGGAACATTGTCCGACTCCCCCACAAGGGAGTTCCAAAACATACAAAGAAAAATTCACCTAATTTTCAGGTTATGATGCTTCAGATCCAACATCATATTATTTTAAATTAGTCCCTACACCACCAAATAAATATCTGCTTGCACAAACTAAGCTAATATACACAGCCTCGTTTGTCGCACAATTGGTGGTCAAAGGCTATGCATATTGGAAGGATACAATTGAATTGAAATTGATTTGGGGAACCAAACCCTGGCAGGTTCAGGGAGTGGAAACTTTTTTTGAGCATGTTTAAACCCAACACGAATGATTTTCCTGAATGACACGGTCGATTAAAGAATTAAAGAAATGAATGCCTCAAGTATTTGTTTCATAGCCCGCTTAAATAATTGGCAAAGTCTGAACAATTATACTGAAGAGCATCTAAATAGTATGATGCCGAATGGTACATTTAGTTCTACACTTTCAGGTCCTCATGGGTGGTTATTGTGGCCAGTAGACACAAATGGTTGTCATGCTCATTTCCTTAATTCCACACTGGGGTTTAAAACACGCCGACCCGATCCCCGATATTCCCACTCACAACATTCAGGTATTGTTACCACCTATTCAGTGGGGAAATTGTGTCAACAATGGTTGAAACATTCTACAATGTCTGCAGTAAAACAACATCTTTCTCTCCTCTATGAAGACATGGACTTATCAGATTTTCTATTAGGCCCTAAGTCCCCACATTCTAAAAGATTTATATATGCTACCTGTAATGAAATTTGGAAACGGTCACAAATGAAAGCTGCCGCTCGTTTAAGACAAATTGATCAAAATAATTTGAATAAAGTGCGTTCTATTGTTGACAATAGTATTAATACTCTGTATTCTCGTATTTATAATTTTAATAACATTGTGTCGTCTGTTATTGAATTACTATGCAAAGTGATAGGTCAACATTGCATCATAGGTAAAGTCAGCTTAGATCTATCATGCAATTTAGCTGGACAGTTCAAACCCTTAAGAATGGGTCCATACCCTAGCGTTATGTGAATGCTAATAGCCTATTTTTGTCCTTCAATTTAACATGCAAACAACAACTCACTGCAAAGAAAGATACCACCTACACAATGTTGCATTTGGAGAAGTTAGGACAATCCCATTTACTTTAGCCGAAACACCTTCAGCTGCATGGTTAATACATGGTGTAATATCTCTACCAATCTCACATTTCAATTCACAGCTTGCACGAAACATTTCCTTGTTGGTAGATATGAACCCTTAGGAGGAAGCTTCATTCATGAATTATGGTCACTTCCTTTTTCCTATCATTGTGAACGTGCAGGCAGAGAAGTTTTCCTTACTGGAAAAGAATGTGACTCTTCTGTCAGCCCTCACATGTTTGCAAACACTTTACTGTGCACAGCGCATGTAATGCTTCAGTTGCAAATTTGGCCTGCTTTGTAACAGGAATACTAGCTCGTGCAATGCTTCCACTTATTACTGTTCTTTCAAACAGAAGTTATTTAATGCTTAGTGATCAAGATTGTTGTGGAATGCGAGCTGGGATCCCATATATTTTATCGGTTTCTCAAACAGTAAAATGTTGCAATAATGTTTTGTTTCCACCCGTGCAAGGAGTTCTCAATAGCCCATTATGGCCTTCATTCCAACTTTGAAGGCATATTTTAACAAGCTAATCAGACTCAAAGCACTATTGTTGTGCTCACATTTGCCTGCGAAATGTTTGAATTACAGGTTGCAAGGGCATCCAGTGAGATACAGTCCTTGATAAACACAAACCTCCCACTACATTTTGGCGAATTAGTCCATCATATTTTTGCTTCTATCCCTGCCTGTCTTGCACATTTTTTTTATCTTTGGAGTAATACCAGCTTTAATTCATTCTCTTTTTTCCAGTGACTTTGGAGGACTTGTGCCTTACCCTGACTAGGAATGTGGTTACTGCTTGGCCAGGGATCATACCCCAGTCAACCTGTAACCCAGTTTGTAACACATATCCCATAGGGAATGTGGGCCACATTTAAAAAAAGTGTATTAACATTTGGCTAGTGACATGGTGGTATGCTGACCATAGCAGGTCTCAATCGTGTGATGGCCACCAATTGAAGTGAGTCACAATTTGTGACTACCTCACTAATATTCGTGGGTTAGGTTGGATTACGATGCACTCCAAATTAGAATTTCACTAACTGGCCTATTAATACTGAGGTCAGTTCATAAAAATGTATTCATTAAAATATTAACATATGATTTTGTGGACAAGTGATTTGAATTTTTGGTTTGGTGTATTCAATTTTAGTGTTTCCCAGCAGGGGATGTGTAATAAAGTCTATAATAAAAATAAAGAAAATTGACAATAAAATGGGTACGAAACTTTGTTCAACACTAAGGTATTTACTAAGTGGCGAGACATAAAAAGGAGTGATTTAGACAGCTTAAAGATATTGAAAGTAAAGTACAGAATGTTAGATGCATTTTGGAGCATTGAGCAGTTTTCATAAACGTCACAAATGCTTGAATGTATTAATTTACTTCTTATGAGGAACCAAATACCATCCAGTGGGAATAGCTTCAAGGCAATACACAATATCATCCCTGAAATATACAACAGTCAAAAATCTATTAATTACAACACATAGGGGCCGATTACGATGTCGGATGGAAATTCATCCAACTGAATTGGATTCGGAACGTTTCCGACCGAATCAGTTTCTACGAGTCCTACCGAACAATTACAATGCTTCCAGACATCGTTCGGTCGGACTTTCATTGACTTCAATGGGAGCATGTGTTCCGAACAAGAACACAGGCTCCCATTGACAAAAGGGGTGGTTGGGGGAAACCTTGCACCCTGTGGCAGGTACCCCATGCTGCCTGCCACACTGTGTATGCATGGGAAGGGGGTACCCCACGGGCCCAATTCAGAGGGCCCCGGGTAAATGGGGGCCTGCCACAGGCCCCAAAAGTCAGATTCCACCAGCCGATCAGTGTCGGCACAACCAAATCGGAAAGGCTGGTCGAATCTGACATCCTAATTGCTCGGCTGAAATCGCGGTCCGTAGGCCGCTACGATTCAGCTAAAAAACGACTCAGTAACTCCCAATGCCTTTCGGAACAGAGTCAGACAGTTCAAACTCTTTCCAGCCTTCGTAATCGGTCATTGGGAAACGTGTCTGAGTCGGTCGGAAAGGCGGGTTCCGAATCGGATTCGGACTAATCTAATGCTGTTTGGAGCCTTTCCGGACAACATCGTAATCGGCTCCATAGAAGAGAGAGAAAGATATGATTAACTAATTCAGATCAATTTAAGATGGTTAGTAGATACATATACTGCACATTGTTTCTAAGTGATGAGAGAGAAAAGGGAGTGACTTAGACAGCCTTAAAATCTTGAAAATAAATGATAGAATATTAGATGCTTTTGGAGCATTGAGTAGTTGTCATAATTTTGTCTCTGAATCTTCACAAGTTCTTGGATGCGTTATTTTATTTCTTATGAAGAACCAAATACCATCAAGAGGAAATAGTTTCAAGGCAATACACATTATCATTCTCGAAACATAGCACAGTCCAAAATATATTAATTGCAACACATAGGAGCAAGAGAAAGATCACATTAACTAATTTCCTAATTCCCACTCATTTTAAGATAGGCAGTAGCTACATTTACTGCATATTGTTCTTTTGGTGCACATTCAGAAGTTGCCACTACCTCTTACTAGTTTTGGACCCTGAAGGCAGAAACAGAATGGCCTTGGTTTACTCTTTTTGGTGGTAATCATAATACGTCAGGCAGGCGGAAACCTATGATGTCGGGCGGAAAGCCTCTGAAGAGCTGTCAGATGGCTTTCTGCCCGACATCAAAATGAGGGCCATTATTGTGTATTATACAATGGTTATCCTTCGGAATTTTTTTTTTTAATTATTGACCCTAAAAAATCATGATACAGAGCTGATGGAGTGGAAGTATGATTACAAAGAAGAATTTATTACAATTATCAAATTTATCATGTCCACTTTTGCCACCAATGACATATCTATGTAGGAATTTTGAAACTTAAAAATTCAACAAGTTGATGCTTTAAATGGTCGTTTTAATCTTTCAAGTACTTTCTTAGCCTCTTTAACCCAACAGCAAGCATTAGTAGCATTAGCAGTCATCTACATTACATCTCAAATATCTTTCTAAAATAAAATATGAAAGTTATTGACCCACAATAATAGTTGCCCATCAATTCTAGGTGGCAATATCAGACCCAGAATTACTGATGCCCAGGGTTCCAGTAATTGTAGGGCTTCGTATCTACGGGGTATTATGGCTTATCCCTCTGTAGGATGATATGGAAAGGGGAAGAACATGCAGAAATTGTTATTATTGGTCCTAATCCTGAATATTTTTCTTGAATTCTGGATTGTTTTCCAGGTACACATCCCTCTGCTTTTAGCAGGTGGATGTGTTACCGGAAATACAAACAATCTTGTAATTCCCCATTTTCAGCTGGGCTGGGAGTTTCAATAAACTTGTCATGAGGGCTATTGTTTGTTTCCTTTACGGTTGTTTTTTTGGTATAAATTACACACGAAGAGCCACCACAAAGGTGACTGTAACAAAGAACCACATCAAAATCAGTTAAAGAAATACAAGCAGCTAAAAGAAAACATCACTCCAGAGATCGCCATAAATGAATTATTTCGTCTTCATGCTCTTTGAAAGAAACTATGACTAATTTTGGTTGTGAAATAGGATAATGGTGAGATATTGATTGCCACTGGGATTTTATTCTTGTTACATTTTTTTATGCAGAAGAATTTCCTGCAATTTTCGCACTTGAATTCTGAAGACATGTCCATTTCTCTCACAACATGGAAGCAGATTTTAACATGAAAGTGATAATTTTACTTAGCAATGCTTTAAGTAAATCTGAAGTCAAACATGTTCATATTATGAAGGATATTTTTGGCAATGGCAGAATATATGCATTATTTAGCTCTTGTTACTCGTTTTATATTACCATATATTTTTGTTTGATAACATTACATAAAACATACAAATAGGTAAATGCAAAGATGGTACCTGTGAGCCATCAGTGTAAAAAAGAAATGTATCTAACATTATTACATTTTATAATTTATCGAATACAAAATAATACTGAACGTACTGTGTGCATTCATGTACATCTAAGAAGCTAACTTCAGATCAAAGTTTAAACTATGTTTTCTTATTCACCAGCCTACGTAGGTATTTGAACTGCATCATTAGCAAATGCCATGTCTTAGTATAAGCGTCCCTTGCATCCTTACAGGCAGTTCCATACTTGTGAAGACTTAGGGGGATATTCCCAAGAACTTGTGATAATTATCGCAAAATTAGCTTAACGCAACTTTGCACATCGCAGTCTATTGCGGGAAAATACCGCTGTGTTAACGTTGTATTCTCAACCCGGCGGCACCATGCGATAGTCCCACGACAACGCGCAAAATGACCGCGTTAAAAATAACGCGACGCCAAAAATACGCAAAACACGAATGCGAAAAAAGTTGCGATGTGGCCAACCGCGATAAAAAAAAGCACGATAACCAGCGACAGGCCTGCAATTCCCACGCGTCATGCGGGAAAATGCACTACAAAAGCACTTAAAACCCAAACAAAATAATTAAAACTGCGTAGCACCATGGAGGAAGCCGGAGCAAGCACAGAGGACTACCAGAACCCCACAAGCCCCCACACAGAAGGGCAAGGAGAAGAAGACGAGGTTCAGTCCGCAGGAAAACAGGATCATCATCACGGATAGAACACTACCAACAACTGTTTGTCACCAACAACGTGTCATTGGCAAATAAAAATGCAATATGGCAGTCCATCCTGGACAAGGTGAATGCAGTCGGAGTGAGGAGGAGGACAATTGGAGAGGTCAAGAGGCGCTGGAATGATGCGAAGCGCAAAACCAAGAAGAAACTTGCTGACAACCACCAGGCAGCAATGCAGACTGGAGGTGGCAGTCTAGCGGAACACCAGGAGCTGGATGAGATGGAGGAAATGGTGGCCATAGCCATCAGTGGGGAGACGGTGGCAGGAGTTGGGGGTCCGGACACTGCTCGACATGACCTGACACAACAGCACCAGGGTGAGTACTGAACAGGGACTGGGGGGACGGGGGGAGAAGGGCACAATGGCACACATGCACAATTAAGTAGAGCACACTGCACACCCACAATGACTCTGGAGGCTCTGGTTTCAGTCGGCACTGTGGGAGTAGCGCCAGCTCTGGTGTTCTCAAGTATGGCAGAGTTCCGTGGCACGCACACTGTATGCGAATGCGTGTGACATTCAAGGGGTTCAGCGCCAAAAGGAATGCAGTCCGGTGACATGCACACACTGCGGGCGAGTCGCTGCGAGGCAGTTTACACGAGGATTTGACCGCTATAGCAGATTGCCGGTCTGCTGGATTGCCTGACACATCGCTGATCCCAGGCACGTGTGGGGGTCAGAAACGTCATTTCCCTGCACTCTCTGCGGCGCGCACGCCGCCAACGCTGAGGAGAGCGCCAGGAGGCGCTCAAATAATGGCCAGAGTTCCCGGAGCGAAGGGACGTGCGCGGGCGTGCCAGGGCCGCGCCCGGGCCAAGGGCGGGCCCGTCTGCGCCCGTCCGAGGCCGGACGAGTCCGGGCTGGGCCACATTTCTTGGCCCTGCGTTTTGAAGTCAAAAACACTGGTAAGGAGGTTCAGATTTCTCTTTCTCGTATTGGAGCCTATTAAGTGAAATGGGGAAGAGAAAATTGGTAACAACCAAGGGGAAGTCCGCAGTTAAAACAGCTCCAATCACAAACTATCTGAAAAGCGCTATGGGCATCATTAATAGTGAGATCGTTCAGGTAGAGGATTGGTTAGCGGCTACTAAAATGGCCCTGAACGCTGCCCAAAAGGAGACTAAATCTGTTCTGGAAGATCACGATAGCAGAAATAGTATTGGCACTGAACCAGAAGTACAGGACTTGAATGACCGTAATGGCATGAGTAACAGCTTGAAGGATAATAGTCCTAACATCTCCAAACCAGTTCATCCCATTAGGCCAGGGCCGGGGCCTTACGTATTGACAACCCCCCTTGAAATCTCTACCGTATCGGACACACCTGATTTGATTTCCCCACCCGCGAAAAGATGTAAACAGTATACAGCACCAGTACCATTAAAGAATAGCCTTCAGAAAACTAAAAAAAAGGGGAAGACCCTAAAACCGGACGGAAGGGAACCAGTGATAGGACCTGAAGAGTCAACACGATATATGCAAGGCATTGAGACACTCTTCAAAAAATTACAAGGGAAAATTGACACTATTGAAAGGCGCGTTATGACCGAGATAAAACTAGTGCAAAAAGACATTCCCCAATTAATGGAATTGGTCGCAGCTTTACGGACACCTAATGTACATAATACATGTCAGAAAGTTATGCCCAGTATGATTGATGATAAGAAATCACATAATGATCAAAGTCATGTAAGTGAAGTAGTAAAGGTTAACATTCATCAACCGTCTGTAACACAATCAGAGGAAGTACCTGGATCATCTAGATCACATCCTGTTGCTAATAAGATTAATGGTAACTTACAAAATGGCTCCAAATATAATCGAGCAACTGATGGTTATCAACAATCTAAGACGTACCAGGGGGGATTTTTTAGTTCGCCCCCTCAGGCCACTCCTTATGTTATTGTCTTAAAAAATGTCCCTAAACTTCGTGACAACTCCACAGAAACCTGGGAATCATTGAAGAACCGGGTGGTACACTGGTTCTCCATTAATACCCATTGTAGCGCTCAGCTTTTATCTCAAGAAATAATCATGTTAAGAAGAGTTAGCTGGGTGGGCAAAGGGGAAAAGTCATGTGATGGGGACTGTGTTGTAGTAAATTTTCGCCATCCTGGAGTGGTGGGTTGCTTATTGGAAGAAGTATCAGTGAAATATACTTGGTCATGTGATCGCCCTAATAACATCATTATTGCAGTACCTCTTGGATACTTTTATAGATCTAGTTTTGAGCAGTCCCACCGAACAGGTAGAGCCCAACATAGCCCTGTTAATTTTGAGATACCATCTATGCCAAATAGGTTTGCCCCTTTAAGAAGCTGCAGCGAGGTCGACTGACTGGGCCAAAAAATAGTACAATCAGATGATAGTACCTACACCTTCAAGCCTTTGGGCACACTAATAGAAGATGTACATGTAGAAGTAGTGCAGTCGACCGAAGGTAACCATACTATCTCCCCTATTGGTATAGAAGCAGACCCCGTGGAAGTGGCGCAACAAAACGTTTGCAATGTCCCCACCCCTTTGATCAGTCCGACTGGTGTACATCCAATAAGTCATCCATTGGTGGGATCATTGCAAATTATGTCATGGAACGTTGCAGGGGTTAAAAATAAATTGCATAACCCAGCATGGCTTAAAAGTATTCAGCATTGCACTTTGATTTTAATACAGGAAACATGGTTGACAGAAGTATTTTATATTAATGGTTTTAAAACAATTTTTCTAACGCAATACCGTCTAAGGCTGGGAGAGTGAGTGGAGGCCTAGCATTATTAATATCGGTGTCCTCCCCTGACCTTGAAAGAAACCTATACAAATTCACAGTACTTCCAGCTCCTAATCTTCAGTGTCAAAGGAAAGCAGAACATTGTACTTATTAACTTCTACAATAATATTTTTGACAATACGAGACAAGGGATAATTATAGCAATGGAGGCAGAGCAGGGCAATTTTCTGAAGGGATTGGGGGGCGAATATATATTAATCTGGGCTGGCGATTTTAATAGTGAACTATGCAAATATACTATAGGGGACCAATGTGGCTATGAAGATGAATTTGGTGACAATACTTCCCACTTCCCACATAATCCTTATGGCGAAACAATAAATCATGTCATACATAAATTTAACTTAGAAATCATGGAGCCGGGCGTTTATGAGGGAGTACATGTCAATCACACATATTAGGGGGCCAGGTCGTCTTCATGCATTGACCACTTTTTAATATCACGGAACTGCAGGTTTCTTGTTGACAAATGTTTCATACAGCCTAGTCTGTTTAGTGACCATCACCCACTCTTGTTAATACTGAACTCTAGCTTATATTATAGAGCGAAGGCATGTGTCTCTGCAACTGATATCAAAACGCAAGGCGAAAATGGGATTTCGATAAAGTGGACAGACGTTGATCCCACAGTCTTTATGGAGAATGTAGTCCAAAAAAATAATCACCATATAAAAACATGTTTGGACAAACTCTGTAGTAATATTGATATTGTTACGGCCTTCCAAAATATTTCTGAGGAAATTTCTAAGGATCTGAAAGTCAAAAATAAGAAAAATAGGGATCATTGCCCACGATGGTTTAACCAACATTGTTCCAGATTGAATAGAGATCTGAAGGAAGAATTAAAAGCTAACCCTAGGAATAGGGAAAAAATTTGTAGCCTTCGGAAAAGTTATAAGCAAGCCTTAAACTTGAGAAAGACTGAAATCAGGGAGAATGCGTGGGACAGTTTGATCCAAGCAGCAGAGACTAAGAACTCTATCCTCTTTTGGAAAACCATAGACCAACCTTTGTTTAAAGACACCTCATCTGTAAAGGTTGATACATTAGTGATGCCAGAAGAATGGTTAATTCATTTTGAGTGTATTTTTAACCCTTCACAACAGGTCACTGAAACAGATGAAACCTGTTATATTACTCTACTAAATATTCCTAAGATAGAGTTTATTACTGTAGAAGAGATAAAAATTGCCCTAAAGAACAGCGCAAGTGGGAAGGCTGCAGGCCCGGATGGGGTTCCCATCGATATCTTCAAGCACAATGTTGACTTTTGGTCCCCTATTTTAGCCAATTTGTTCAATGCTATCACTAAGGGGATGCTACCAGTAACTTGGGCTGAAAGTGTGATCGTCCCTATTTTTAAAAAAGGCGACAGAGGTAGCGCAAAATGCTACCATCCAATATCCCTTCTTGATTCCACCTCTAAATTAATGGGCAGAGTCTTGTTAGCCAGGCTGGAACGCTGGGTGAAAGATAATAATATCTTGACTGAATCCCAGTATGGCTTTAGAAGGGGTATTGGAATGGTTGAGCAGTGCATTAACCTCGAGTTGCTTATAGGGAAATATACACTTGCCAAAGAAGGCCTACTCCACCTTTGTTTTGTCGACCTTTCTAGAGCGTTCGATCTGGTAAATCATTCGAAGCTATGGCAAACGTTAGCAGAGATGGGCGCCCCATATGATATTATAAGCTTTTTATCACAGATATATGCTCATTTAACCTCTAAGATACGTTATGGCCAGAAGGGGGAATGCACAACGCACTTTAGAGTAACCCGTGGAATTAGACAAGGTTGCGTCCTTGCCCCCTTTTATTCTCGCTTTATATTAATGGTATTGACTTTTTATTGCAGAGTATAAAAGCTGATGCCCCTGTTGTTGGTAAACGTGTAACCCCAGTTTTATTATATGCAGATGATGCAGTCCTAATCTAGGACTGCAAATGGCCTCCAACTTCTGATAGATAACTTTACAAACTTCATGACCGAAAAAGATCTAAAAATAAATTTGAGTAAAACATTAGTCATGACGTGTGGGAAAAGTAAAGCTAAGAGTAGAACCCACTATGGGGCCGATTCCGATCTCGGTCGGAGGCGCACCCAATACCATTCGGTTGGGAAAAAAGCCATGCGAAAGCCTGTTTCCCGACCGATCCGTACTGTACACCGAACGAGCAAGTACGATGCAAAATCGCCGACCGACTCGTCCGGGCGTCCCGACCGCTCCGACCGACTCGCTCCCGGCTCGAACCGCACCGACCGACTCCGCTCGGACTTCGACTCGCACCGCGCAATGGAGACGTTCCCCGGCCGGGTAAGTACGATGCGCGCCGCGAGCAGTCCGACCGAGCCGCGCACTCCGGCTCGAAAGAGCAGTCGGAGCCGTACTTTGGGGGTCCGTGTCGGACCCCTCTGTATGCGTAGCCGCGCGAGTCACACACAGGGGGACCCATGGGTCCCCCTATCTGTGCGTGTACGGCGCGACTCGCTTCGCCGCGTACCCGCTGTAGGGGCGCACTTGTACCGACTCGCACCCATTGAGTCAATGGGAGCCCGCGTACGCGTTGTACGACAGGCTCCCATTGACTTCAATGGGAGTCCGACTCGACTCGTGTCCGATGGCAGGCGTGCGCATCGTACTCGTTCGGTCGGACTGCACGGGTCCGATTCGGTCGGAAATCTCTCCGGGTCCGGCTCGGTCGGAGAGATTTCCGGCCAGAATCGGAATCGACCCCTATGTTGGGGGAGTACCCATCGAAAGGACATCTACATTTTCTTATCTGGGGTTACTTTTTAATAGCAAAGGATCATGGACTGCACATATCAATTCATGTAAATTAAAATTCCTGAGATCAAGTGAGGCTATCTTCAGATTCTCTCATAAAATAGGCAATAAGCCGACACGTGAAATTTAAAAATTATATGGGAGTAAGTGCATCACAGGGGTTTGTTACGGTGGTGCACTATGGGGCACAACAGATACCTCCCCATTACAAACCCTTGAAAAAAAACTGTTAAGAAGGGTATTATCGGTCCCAAATTCAACAGCTACCTATAAAGTCCATAAGGAGACAGATGTACCATACCTTAGTGATCTGATTAGTATAGCCGCCCTCACATTGTGGCATCGAATTTGGACAAAAGATGAAACGCATTTTACTAAAGATATAATCCTGGATTGCCTTAAACTTGATCACTGTAGGAACATATCATGGTTACATTATACTTACAGTCTTTTAACCGAGTGTAACGTGGTAATCAATTTTAAAGATCCTGAGAGTATCCAGACCCACAGTAAAGGGGAGCTAAAAAAGAGACTCTTGAAATCCAGAGAATTATCGAGGGTAGCTGCATTGAGTACAAAACAAGGTGTCAGATCCTATAGTGAAGGACCAATCGCATTGGGCACTCAACCGTATCTTGTCTTTATAAGAAATGTACAACATAGATTTTATTTAACGAGATTAAGGCTGAGTACGCTCCACTTTCAGATAGCTTTCCGAAGATGGGTAAGTGGAGCTCTAATCTACCTAAGTGCCCGTGTGATGGCAAAACCTCCCAGAGTACTTTGCATTTTATACTCTTTTGTAGTTTTTATAGGGACATTATAAAATTAATTTTACGACCACTTTTTATTGCTAAAAAGTTGAATTCTTATAAATCCGCCTTTTATCACATCCGTAATCTGGAAAACGTATCGATATGTAACGCGGTTATCCTTTTTATTCAGATGGCTATTAAACGAAGAAAGGATCTTACATATTTGGAAATAATGAATTATGAAACTGAATAGACTGCATTTTAATAATTGGCAGCCCCTACCCCCCATTACATTACCCAACATAACATTTTTAATGAAATAAGCTGTAATTTGAGGTTTTTACTTTTTCCCTGTATGAATTATTGTATGAATTTATTCCTTATTGTCTTCGTAATGACTTGTAAATATTAATGGTATGCTTTACTTATATTCATAATGAGATGTGTTTTAAGAAAACCAATCAGGGTGGAAATGTCGACACAAGAAACGCTCTTTTTGGATCTTTTTAACTATGGAAATGCTTTTATTGGTAGAATGCTTTTATGGAAATATCTCTATATACCGAATAAAGCTTGATTTGATTTGATTTGACTCTGGATCATGTCCCTGATCCCCTTGGCACACTGCAGCACACATACGAACAGCAAGCAGGCCCCTATCCTCTATGGGAACAAAGGGGTCCCTCCCCACACAGCACCAAGCTCACAACCAACCCATGCCCACGTGTCTAAACCAGCAAAGCTGCGTGTCTGTGAGCCACACTGACAATGCAAGTGACACCGCATTACTAACAGCATGGCTGCAGTCCAATCATCATGACATGGTGCACGCCACGACACTGAGGTGGCTGAGTGTGGAACACATCCGTAAAGGGGCAGGTCACACTCTGACACATCCATGTGCACAAACAACCCCTGACGTCAACAACACATCTGCGGATAAACCATGCCCAAGAGTCCAAAATACGAACCAGAGCCAAAATTAGCCAAGTCTGCAACATCTCAGTACTGTAGAAGCACAGAAGACAAGGGCACACCGCCTCAAAGGGCTAAGGGGCAGCAAAATCACAGCTGCAGGGGCGACTCTCCCACAATGCTGCACACACACATGGCAATGACTGCACACCAACATTGACGACAATGTGGTACAAAGTGCAACACTTACACTACAGAACAGAGGACACAACTTGTCCCGCTTGTGCGTAGAAACTGGACAATCACATCTGGCATAGCAGGAAACTGTGAGATGATAATGTACGTGTACAACCTCACATCCGTGATGTAGGTCAAATGTCCACTGTCCCACATCAAATAGTCAGCTCCTCCCAAACAGTCACAATGTACATTGTCATGCACTCTGTATGTAAATTTGAACAATGCGTCAACATACATGTCAACACAATGTTAAAATGCATCTCCCTTTCACAGTGCAGAGGGACAATCAACACCTCCTGCAGAGCAGACCAGTAAACTCATCGGTGATGATGAAGAGGACCTACACACCTTCGACACCGACGCCCTACAACAGCTCATGGACAGCTACAGCAACCCACCTCCATGAGCAGGGCAGCCCAGCTGCATCGAGGAGACCCCACCCCTGCACAGACCACACACCAGGAAGCACCACCACCACGGCTGGCTCCCAGCACCTCACCAAAGAACACATCGCATTCCAAGGACATGTGTTAGACTGCCAGAAGGAGGTGGCTGAACAGGTGTGGGTGGGGTTCGACCTCATGGCAGCCAAACTAGATGACATACGTGGGTGTCTAAGTCCCATCAGGGACCACTTATACTCCCTAACGGACACCCACAGTATGCTCCATGATGTCCAACAATCCATGCCCGACATAGCTGGAGTCATGACTCTGAGAGGAGAACAACTGCCTAGTCAGAGTGGCCTCAGACATGTCAGCCGAGAGTTGGCACAGATGCTGAGGATAATGGAGAACATGGAGCGGATGCATGCGGAAAGAATGTCTGCCACGGATGCACACCAGCGAAAAGTTGTTGGGATCTACCATGCCCTGCAGATCCTCATCATCGCATTGCTGCCCCCAAGGCAGTCGCTGATGAATGCTGCTGGTCCCCCACACACACATCTCCGGCCCCTGATGTGTCAGTGGCACACAGTGCTGCAGACCAAACATCAGCATCCACATGTCAGACAGATGACATAGAGGACGAAGATGCGGGTGATTCCACCTTGTAGTAAGAAGGAGCCAGTAGCATTCTTCTCCCGCCATATGCCCTGTTTCAGCTTCGTTCTGCCCTCTGCATCATGCCCTGTAACAACACCTCCCACTGTCCCCCGAAACACTCTGCAACACTCACCTTGGACCTCGACATGGACTGCCATATTTTGTTTGCTTACCAATGACACAGCAATCAGACTGTGGACTGTACTCTTCCTCCTCCTATGTACTTGTCAATCCCTAAATGACTCTGGCTGGCCCTCCACTGGGCTACAATGTAATGTGGGGTTTGCATGGCCATGTACTGCTCACGCTCCGACACTCCACCGAATGTGAATAAATCATTCAAATACACACAGATGTGTCATGTCCATAATCTTTCAAATATGAAAGTACGGATGAATGTAAGGACATTGATTGCCCAAAAAGGTACACCCTGGGAAATGAAAGCAATGCGCATGTGTGACCATGACACACATAGGAAGTGAGATGACTGGGAATGTGTGCACTAGCTGTGGCCTCATTGCTCTGAAACAACAAATGCGCAATTTCTCAGCTTTGCCCCATGCAATGTCAGAAATAGGGGTGGGTATGAGATGTCAAAGTCGTTGGCAGGCCTAAAGTAGTGTCCACCTTCACATTTGACAACAGAACATCTCTTCGCATACCTACTCACACACAACTGGGTGGACATAGCCTGTAGTGATGGATCACATTGATACCCATGGCAAGAATATGGACACCATACTCACATTGCTGAAGACACGTAAGAGCACAGGTCTATCAGCAACTATCCCAACCACTATGTCTGGCACACAGAGGTGGAGCTGGCAATAGGGACTCACCCCTAAGTGAAATGCGTCAGTCAGTCCCTCCCTGTGTACGGACAATGCTCATTGAGGCACACGATTTGTCATTTTAATCAACACTCATCACAGTTGAACACTAGTGAAGTTGCGTAGACTTTATTGCCATGTGCGTGTCAGTACGGGCAAGACAAGGGCCACAACATGCAGAACAATGCATCAGACAAGAAAAGGCAGCATTCGGACACGGTACAGTTCCACTTGATGGGCGTTGTGCATGCGCCCAGGATGTTCTGCCATTGCGTTGGTGGCTCTCGTAGAACCGGCACTCTTCTGACCCGCGGCAGTTATGTGGATGATATGCCACAGCTCGGAGCAATGAGTCGTATGTGTGTTCAACGTTTGGACATATGGGTTGTTGTGTATGTAAGTGTCAAGGGCATTCCATGCAAGAGTACCTCGAGCAAGAACTCCTGTGTGTGGGGTGTGGGAACGTTAGACTTTCATTTGCGCTGTACGTAGTGTGGAAGTCGTCATCATCTGATATGGTATCTCTCTCAAGGGGTGCTTGCCGCATGCAAGACCAAGGTCAGAGGTGCAGATGTCCTTCCGCCTTCTGTATTGAGACAAAGGAGCTATCATCCCTAATGTTAGTCTGACTACTGCTTGCATTCTGCAAATATGATGTGGCTTTTGCGCTGCAAATGAGGCTGGGCCTTAGGCTCATGGTGCACCAATGGCGATACACACACAACAGTTGGCATGCATTAGCCAAGAGCCCGAGCGGCCTTGTGCTCCTTGTACAATCCCTTCATGAGCAGGTGCCCTCCGGGTGCATGCAACATTGTAGATTGTGGGCCTTGTGGTGCAGACACTGCAACAGAGACACACGCATCAGTTGGTTTCCTGTCCAGTCCAGAAATGAACCACGCCCAGAGCCCAGGGATGATGATTCACACCCCTACGCTGTACTTGCGTACGCCGGCCGAGAACACCCCTCTTACGTATTAAGGGGGGACGACAAAGCTACATGTCCAAGGTCTTACCCACTGCCTGTGGTGACATGGTTGCGTACGCTGTACACAGCACAAGACTCAATCAGACAGGGTCCATGAGTTGTGGTGCACTGAGTTAATGGCACCTGAAGAGCTGAGCTGCGTATCAAGCTGATGATGGCATCCAAGACAGGTGTGAGCAACTCCGGTACTCTGGCTGTAGGACTCTTCCGACTCTGGCAGTTGTTGGTTGGAGGTGGTCCTGGCGGTGGTGGCGTGTGCAGCCAGCGGTGATGCGTCGTCCGGGCAGGTCAGGACTCGATTTGATGTGTGAGCCCTGGTGCACCACAGTTGAGGTCGGAGGAAGCAGTCAGTTCAGGGCCACAGACACATGGCGTTGATGACCCCCAGGCCATCGACTCAGAGGCCATCCAATATTCAATCAGACAGGGTCCCGGACTTGAGCTGCACAGAGTTAGTGGCCCCGGATGCATTGCGGCTGGCACAGGCACACCGCCACGGGACGGTGACTTGCGGTGCACTGAGGTAGGGCCACGAGAGCTGAGCGGGTCCTCGTCGATGTCGAAGGTGAATGTCGCAGAGTGTTCCGGGGGACAGTGGAAGGTGTTCTTGCAGGGCATGATGCAGAGGGCAGAACAAAGCAGAAACAGGCAATATGGAGGAGATGAATGCTACAGACTCATGTTTAACACCAAGTCAGTGCAGCCACATGATGATGGAGACAACCCCCAGGCCATTCACTGAGATGCCACCAAAGTTCAAACAGAGAGTGCCCATGAATTTCGTGGCACAGAGTTAGTGGCAGCAGAGCTGAAAGGGGATGCAGTCTTCGATGAGGCCTGTACAATAGTATAAACTCTGCCATAAATAAATCAAGACTCAGTTCCAAATGTGTGACCTACTTGACCACAGTGTAGGCCGGAGGCAGCGGTCAGCAGGGACCCACAGCCATGTGCCGTAGGCTTGCGATGCACAGAGTTAGTGGCACCAGAGCAGTTGTTGGTACTGTTCGATCACCTCCATGACGATGATCCTTTTTTACTCCGGACTGAATCGCGTCTTCCTCTTACTCCTCTCCTTGCATACAGTGATATGCACTTGGCCATTGAATTATCAAGACTCAGTTCCAACTGTGTGGCCTACTGGACCGCGGTGTAGTCCGGAGGCAGCGGTGGAGTACGTCAACGAGAAAGGAGTGCTGGGGGCCTGTGTCGCGGGGGCCGTGATGGTCTGGGGAGGCTGCCAAGGTCGCGGGACTCGGGCTTGGAGCTTGCACCGGCACGTAGTGGGCCCTCTTTGACACACGCCGGTGTCGGCAGTTGAGCAGTGAGGCCTGGTTGCACAGGGGCGGCCAAGACGGGTCTGGGGACCAGCAGCCTGGGGTGCAGCAGGCGCACAGGATCGCAGGCACCACCGCTCACGGCGTCGGCCTCGTGGCGGGCTGAGATGTGCCGCCCTGGCAGACACGTTGGCCATTCTGGAAGAGAACCGCGCCCGGTGCTACGTGCTTTTTCTTCACACCCCTACGCTGGCCTGGCGTACGCCGGGCCAGCCCACTCCACTCATGCTTACAGGGGGGGGATGTAACAGGCTACATTTCCGCGATCTTCCCCACTGCCTGGGGTGACATGGTTGCGTCCACTGTCCTCTACACTCCAGAAACCAGCAGTATTTGTCAACATGGACATGTCTGTGGTCTGCATACTGCAGTCTGGCCAGCACATCCACGCCACACTTGGCATTGTGCACATTCTCATTCATGGGTCACTTGCCTCCTTCGTACATGCCTGGTTCCCACCTCTCACCACATTCTTCTATTGTGTGGCTGAGGTACCATGCCGTTCATGGCTTGTGTACATGGCTGGCCCAGGTTACCACAGTAAGTTGTGCTGTCGTGTCTGGTACGTGGGCATGTTGTTTGGCATGTTGTATGTGGGTTTGTAATGTGTGCATTCCCAGAGTCGTGAGTTGCATGCCTGTGGAGTTGAGGTGTGTGGTGTGTTCATTTGGTACTTACCAATGAGCAATGCATTCACATGGGTGCCATCCTGAAAGCGCTGGTTGATGATGGACTGTCGGAAGATGAAGGAATCATACACACTGCCTGGGTAGTTGGCGACAACATTGGTGAAGAGTCCCAGGTGGTCCACTATTGCCGGCACATTGATGGAATGCGTGTGCTTCCTGTTGCAGTAATTGTGTACAGTGGCGGCAGGGGGCACGAGGAGTACATGTGTGCAGTTGATTGCCCACATGTACGAAGGCCCTCTTGTTGTTGTGCAGGAAGCCAGCTATGGCGTAGAAGCCTTGCTTGGTCTCCAGCTGTTCCTGCGCAGTGTGTGGGAAGTAAAGGTGCTGGGGTACCAAGCTGATGATGGCATCCGAGACAGGTGTGAGGAACTTGGATAGGGCTGGCTGTGAGACTCCTCCGACTCTGGCAGTTGTTGGTTGGAAGGTACCAGAGGCCAACAGGTGCAGCACAGCCATCAGCTTTGTCTGCGGAGGGATGTTGGTTGTCCGCTGTGTTGGTACCGTCAGCCTGTGGGCAATGATGGTCAGGATGCGGAGGATGGTTGTCCTTTTGAGCCTGTGGTGGGCAATGACATCCTCTGGTGTTAAGTCTGTGAGGCTGGTGCGTTTTTGGAAGGTCCGCTGTCTTTGTCTGCGCTGCCTCTGTGGTATTCCGGGGGGGGTGTGAGGGTCCGGGGGGGTGGCGGGCCTGGTTGTGGTGGCGGTGGGTGTTGTGGCCCTCTTGGGGCTCCGAGCTGCATGATCAGTAGCTCCATGGCATTTGTTGTTCTTCAGGTGTGGCTCTGGTCTGGCCTCCCTTTTGTGGTGCATGTTGCCGTCCGAATTAACACCAGGTAGGAGCAGGTATTAAATCCCTGCTGCTAACGCGCCTTATCGCCTGTTTTGGGATCTTATTGCCGATCTGGCTGGTCATAGAGAATATTGCGAAGTGGTGTTTTTGCGGCTTTTTGCACAGGAACGCCTACTCTGCATCTCATTACGTTAGTTGCCGGTGTCATCCGTGGCGATGTTTTTTGCCGATGCTATCGCAGGAAAACTGGCGATATCGGCTGTTAGCACCTGGGTAATATATCTATCGCCACTTTGGCTGCGATAAAGTGCCGCTAACTGGGCGATAGCTCCTTGAGAATATGCCCCTTAGAGATAAAATTCACTACTATATAAACTATTTTCGAGTCGGAGTCGCCTACCCTAATTTCAAGGCTTTCGAGCAAGTATGCGCACTATACTCATGGACAATATTACTCAAATATCTCTTACATTAATTTCATAAGGCCAGGAAATATGTTATTGGTGTGAGACAATGATTGAATGTCCATCTCACAAGTACTACATAATCAGAAATCATATTTTTCAGTGAAGTGATAAAGAGAGCTTTACAAAGGCTCCTGCTGATATGGCATTTTTCTACATGTAGCTTTAAACATAGTTACAAACATACTTTTGGAATCATTGAGATATGAAAGTTCCACAAGGTTGGACAGATCTTATGTTTTGCAACCATACTAATATCAATTAAATTTTTGCTGGAAACGTTTTGAAATTTCAGTTTTTTTGCCATATGCTGGTTCCCAGTTGCCAGCTGATCGCTATGCTTCATAAAAATGTTCCTGGTGAGCATCAATACTCTAGTAACTATGGCACAGAGCAGACAGATTTAACTTAGGAAAACGTGTAAAGTATTAAGCAGTAATAAACAGTTACAAAATCAAATCATCAGGGTACCCATGTAATGCCCCAGGCGTTGGTGGCCCTGGGGCAACTATTGACTCGGGAGGGGTCAATAAGAACCTCCTCCCCTTGCAAAGGAAAGGCCCAAGAGGTGGGGTCCCCCGGGCCTCTAGAGGCTTGAGGTGGGGGCTCCGCACCTCCTTCCCTTTCAATAAATAAAACAGCCCCAGGGTCCCCGGGGCCATAAAGGCTCAGACAGGGTGGCCATGCTCTCCAATATTTTTTTTTAAATTGCTCCTGCCGGCACCCTTGATGGGTGCTGGTAGGGAAGCTGGTGGGACCCTGCAGCTCCCCCTGTAGCTCCACTACAACATTTTTTTTTTTTAAATGAATAATAAAATGAGCAGCATGACCCACTCATTTATTATTCACTGCTACTAGGAAGGAGTGCCCTATAATGTCTTACGGCATATTGAAATAGCATATTTTTATAATTTTGGTGCCCTAGAAGAGGCAGAGGCACCACCAAGCATTTGGTTTAATGTTGTAGGGTTCTGCAGGGAGTGCAGCAGGCCCCCAAAAACATTAAAAAGACGGTTAGTTTTCTGCGTCATTAAATCCAAGACACTAAGATACCATATTTTTTCAAAGCATTCCAAATTAGAGGTCTATGCTCTTTAGTTGTCAAGTCGTGGATTAAAAAAATGTTAAAAGAAACACTTAGAGACGTGTTATTTAACAACAACAAAAAAACATGTCTGAGTCCTTCTTTTAAAATAATAAAAGTTCTGTTGCACTTCTATGAGAGTAATAATGTTCATTATCAGGTTCTGAGCTTCTGGGCATGCTAACTCCTTATGTTCACTGTCTAAGTACACTCCGCTACATATAATATTGCTTTTCTCAACACTTTGAGAAGAGTCCTAGGGTGCACCGCCTCTTGATGATTTGCCTGTCAGGCTTTTTGCACGCTAAACCAGCTGTACTCATTTT
This sequence comes from Calotriton arnoldi, assembly GCA_963921515.1. Taxonomy (NCBI): domain Eukaryota; kingdom Metazoa; phylum Chordata; class Amphibia; order Caudata; family Salamandridae; genus Calotriton; species Calotriton arnoldi. The sequence goes on along the minus strand of CAWUFW010018694.1, from coordinate 179,588 downwards.
TCAATTCTTTCTTTTTATTGAAAAGGTTTCCAACATGTAAATTCCAAATAAAATTCTTCATTGTTTTCTCACATTTTTGTTTAAATTCATATAATGCATCCATGTGGCATCAGCATGTCATGACATATTCATCTGAATACAAGTAACGTCCCCTGTGCATTTCAGGTGTATCAAGTCCTTCGTCATGGGTAATACACTGAATATGAAAATAATCATGTGATAAAACACTCATAAAACAAGCAAACATGAATAATTCACATTAATGATTTAAAATTCTACAATCCAAACCATGCTTATGGGGTGTAGAATGATGATAATACTGTGAACTTCCTAAAACTAATCTGAAGAAATGCGCATGAAGAAAGCCCTTCCAAAAGTAAAGTTTCAAGCTTAAGGACTATGGAAACCTGCGTAAACAAATATCTTGTGAAATGAAAAGGTCAATGTTAGTGAATATTACCACTCCTTTGAAAACGTCTCAGGAAAAGAAAGCAGCATATAAATTGCTAAATGTATTTGTGTGAGCATACACAAATAGAAATTCACCTCGAGGCCACCCATAATCACTCTGTCCAACAAAATGAGTTAGTGTTCATTAGAACGTTTACCATTAAAGTGAATATGTGAATGCTCAGTAACTTACCGGTAATCTTTATTACTCTGAGTCCTGGTCTTTCTTAATGCAATCCATACACATTAGATATTTCTCCTTTATGCCAGAACCAGTTCCCTAGCTGAAGCAAAAAAGGTTCAGCAACATGGCTCCCATTACCCAGGAGGCACCAAAAAGGGAGGAACTAATGATGCACTTCCTGTAATATACTATGCAAAAGAAGAAAGGCTAAAAAAACAAATTGGAAATAATCAAACGCCATGCCCAGTGCAGGGCTCATGACTACATCAAGGAAGACCAGGACTCCAAGCAATGAAGGTTACCTATATGTAACCAGGGCATTACCTCTAAGTCTTTGTTCTTGATGCAGTCCTTATGCTTGAGACAATACCCAGGCAACCTATTGATTATTTACAGGTACCAAAACCGAAAAAACGCCAGTGCACCTGAATCAAACTGAATTTATTACATCCTACAAAACACTGATCATAATGATACAAAACTAGCAGGAGTCCTCCACAGCAGAAAGGGCATGATCCCAAAAAGAAGATGAAAAATGCCCACCCAATTGCAAACAAAAGTAGAAAAGAAAAGTGTGATAGGATTTCCAAGTAGCAACGGCACATACATCCTTCAAAGAGGCTCCTCTAAAGACTGCCCAAGAGGAAGAGACCCTGCTTGTTGAACAACCCTGCGGGGGAGAGGTAGAACCTAAAACCTGAAAAGATCTCATGATTGCAGACTTAATCAACCTAGAAATGGTAGAAGCAGAAGGCCGGAAACTCTTATTGGCAAGACCAAAAGTAACAAAAAGTGAATACGAAAGGAAGAACTACATTCCAAATAAGTAATGCTGCGCTGAGGCACGCAGGCTTGCCTGAGGCATAATAAAAAGCACACGATTGTGGAAAACGGCAAACTAATAGATAAAATGGAAATAATTCAAAAACAGAAGTATGACTTACCTAAAAAGCCAATGCTCCAGCATAAGGTCTGAAATCAGAAAAGAAAAAAACAGGAAGTGCATTATTAGTTCCTCCCTAGGGCAATGGCTCTTAGGTAACATGGGCCATCTTGGGGAAACCTTTTTGCTTCAGCTATGGAAATGGTTCTGTTGGAAAGGAGAAGTACTCAAGTGTAAGGACTGCATCCAGGAGGACGGACGAGGAGGTAATGTAAGTAAATGGAAATTCACACAGACGCCACCCATATATATTATAAACATTAAAGTCTGCTGAAAGGGTGAATACAGTCAATACCCTAGAGATAAAACCATGATGTGAAAAAACTTGCTTTTTCTTACCATCACACCAGTAAATGCTCACCTGAATAGGTGACATAACCATTGGAGCATATTGCATCCCGACCATTCCAATGCCAAACCCCTGGGGTGAAAAAAGGACTACTTTAGTCACATGGTTCAATTTGTGAGTTTTCTCCATGCTAATACCAACACCATTATAAAGAAGGTGAGTATCTCCATTATAGTAAAGACCCCAAGGGGACAAAGACAATATAAAAGAAAAGGAAAGAAAGATGTGTGTTCACCAAAAAACAAACAAAAAGACTATGCTAATCAGGTGGTTCAATTAGTGTGTTTCTTCATGCTAACACTGGCTCCATTATAAAGTTTAGTTACTCCATTGTAGTAATGTTCCAAGTAAACAAAAACAATCTAAGCACTCCCCCAAAAAAGTTATGTATTAGCTAAAAAAATCCAATACATATTGAATCTTGCCACATGTTTTTCAGTTATATATGGGAGCAGTCCCACTCCAAATGATGTTGTGCAAAACCAAGCTGCATGCCTAACTCTCAGCCACCTTACAGGATCCATTTTGCTGGTAATCTGACATTATTGATGTATATAAATGCTGAGGATTCAAAACCGAAGTATAAATACAAACAAAACTCATAACAAATACATGTTTTTCCATATGCTTCTCCAGCTGGTAACCTGAAACTATTGTACCTTGAAAAAAAGTATATATTGTTCTCATGAATCTGCATCCAGTGGTTGTTGGTGGGTGTGAGAAGTTGGCCTGGTATATGCTGTCCACTAATTATAGTGGGAACCTTGCACCAGTCCAAACAACCCCTTATTGGAGATAGGTTAAAGACAACCTTTATTGAAAGCTATCCTAGTGGTAGCTATGGAGAGCAGCCTTCAGGCTAAGTCTTGAAGGAATGTAAAGCAGCTTGTTTTACCAGTCTATAATCTCTTGAGTGACCAAATGAAAGAGGACCACACCAGGTATATATTTAAAATATATGTATTTAGTCTTAAACACACCCCTCTAGTCTCTTTATGAGGCTAGAGTTTGAAGTACATAAGTTACAAGTCAGTTATCAACAGTAATAGCACAAATACACGTTTGAGCCCTAGGGGGTACCAAACCATATACCAATAAAGTGGTATAAGAACCACGACTGAGCTAGACACAAGGCCTAGAGCCTGTAGAAGTGCTTGGCCTCAAGGAACCACCCAAGGTAGTGACACAGGGGACCCACGGGGACGCGTGCAGTGTGAGAACACAGCCGCGAGCCGCCGTTGACTTCTATGGGGAATGTCGCGGTTGGAGTTTTAAAGAAAGGGACACTTAGAGGAGGACTTGGAGCAAACCCCTTTAGAACTAGGTAGTTCTAGAGTCTATACCACGGGAGCACCGGAGTACTCGAGTTACCTCACCCAGGAAGCCGGGTGCATAGGTGTCTTTCGGGGTCGGGTTTCGTCGTTGTTTTCAATGGTGATCTGCTGCAAAGTGCTGCTGGCGACCAAGTCGAAAGTGTTCGGGTGGATCCAAAGGTGGATCGAAGATCTGAAGAACCTGAAAGCAGAGGGGACAGAGTCTGGGTCACTAGCCAGTGACCAGGAAGGCGATGAGCAGATGCCCACCGATGTCGGGTGCTTCAGGTAGGTTGACGGTTGTCTTGACTCTTCAGCCACGAGGTCCAGGAGGCGTCGACGACAACCAGGAGCTGGATACAAGCTGTCCCATGATGTCTGTCGATGGCAGGGGTGTCGGCAACCGGATTGGACCCAACAAGCCTTGGCAACGTCAAGTCACGTGGAAATAGAAGAAGGACGGTGGTACAGACCAGCAAGGTCTGAGGGACTCACCCAGCGAGGGTAAGTCAGGACACATCTGGAACAACCAGGAAAACGCAAGCAAAAGAAGAGTTACCTTTGGGAGGGCCCACTAGCCAACGGACTAGCGACCGCAAAGGAGCCTCGAGTGGACGCACTTGGAGCTGGCTTACAGGACACTCGTGGAGTGGAGGCCAGTGATCTTCGGTGCAGTTGGTGCGGGAGGCGGGGGCTACTGGGAGCCCAAAGCACAACTTCGTGGAAGACCAGGAAGAGGATGCACTTGCAAATGTGCTTGGTGTCCAGGGTCACGGTTCCACGTTACCCACGATAGCTACGGGCCTCAGCTTTGCTGGGGGCTCAGGGCAGGCTCGGGGAAGTCTGGAAATCTACCTCTGGTGATGCAAAGACTTCAGCATCTGGCGGGAGCTTCAGCGATGCAGACTGGACAATTGCTTCTTAGGTGCCTGCCAAGCAGGGGAGTCACTCCTTGACCCCAAGGGAGATTCTTCAGTCCTCTAATCTTCAGGTAGAGCGTCAAAGGTCCAGGATTCAGTGTCAGAGTTTCGTCCAGGGTAATCTAAAGTCCTAAGGACTGGGGTCCCATACTTATGCAAAGTTAGGGGGTTGGACATACTCTGGGGACCCACCTATGGGAGGGTCAGGGAAGAGGGGTGGTTACACCCCTTCCCTTTGTCCAGTTTCGTGCCAGAGCAGGGGCAGGTAGCCCCTGCAACCGGTTTGAACTGGCATATGCACAGGGACACCAAATGTGCCCCCAGTGCAGGACTTCAAAGCACCAGAGGGTGCTCCCGCCCAGCCCCAATACACATTATCCTGTCTGGGGAGGTGGTTACAACTCCTTGGTACAGGAAAACTATTGTCCAGGCCTACCCTGCTGGAGTTTCAGTCAGCAGCAGGAGGCCAGACCCGTGTCTGTGGCAGCGGCATCCATTTTGTGATGCCAGGGCTCTGGAAAGAAGTTACCGGGTAGCCCGGTGTGTACATGTCTCTCCTCTAGAAGGGTGGAATGCTACCCCGCCACCAGAGGTGGCGGGGGGATAGTATTCCAAGATGTTTGACACCAAACACGACATGTTTCTGTGCAGCCATCCCAAAGTTAGCATTTACCGCGAGGATATAATGTACTTAAGAGTATATGGTCAGGCTGCACCACAAACAGCATCAGAGGATTGAGTCTGAACGCTGCAGAGGGGCCGTGCTGATGCAGGGGCACCCTCTCACATAAAAACCACGCACTCTGGCTTCAGGATTGTAAAGGCCTGCCATAGGAGTGACTTATAGGTTTATATGTGTGTGCAATTGTAGTGATATAGGTAGCCTATACCACTGTAACCATACCCAGGCTGCAGTAGCAGACCTGTGGTGTCATTTTGGATGGCCTTCCAGGGGTGGCACAATACATGCTGCAGCCCCTGGTAGGCCTCTGAGGTACCTAGGCCCTGGGTACATAATATACCATATACTAGGGACTTATAAGGGCACTCCAGATTCCAATCAGAGATGTGCCTAAGGCACATGGAAACCATTTTAGAGAGGAAGCAGCTAGGCTGGGGTTCTGATTAGCAGGGCCCCAGCCAGACTAAAGTCGAAAAACTGTGAAGCATCAGCAAAAAGTGGGGGTACCCATGTGAAGCAGATCCTACTCTCCTACAGTGGGCATACACTCCTCTCTGAAATTACAAGGAGAAGGCAAGCAAGACAAGAGAGTCCAACTGATTAAATGAATAGATTTATACATGTACAAATTACTGATGCCTCTTTTTAAAGACACCATGTTAGCTATAGAGGCACCGATAGAAAAATGCCTTGATCGCTCCCATTTTCCTGCATTTCTGAGGCCTGTCGAAGGGGTAGTGTCTTCACAGTGGCTTTATCACTCCGGCTATGTTGACTCTATGCAAGTCACATACACCCTATTTCTCTATATTTTTTTCTTCCATTTGCAAATTGCACACCTCATCCATTTCCTCTTCATCACCTTCTTTTACTCTCTCCTGAAGTGCACTTCCTCGCTTCTCTTTCACCTCATTCCCAACACACAACACACTCACTCACTTGTAAGCACAGTAATTTATTTTCCTTATGTCTTGTCAATATTTTGACAGCTGTGTACCCCTTCACACATTTGCACAGAATCGCAATTGGAACTGGAACACATGACCATTGCTCAGTGCGCTCAGTAGAGAGGCCAAGGATTGGATGACAATGTACTCTGAACACCGTTTTGATACAATCACACAGCCTTCACCCTCAATTCCAGAGCCCTCAATCGTGACCAGTTATAAAAAATCTGGAGGAGACTCAGTTGAAAGTATGCGCTGTAGAAGTGTAATAGGCTACGGGGAGAAAACATCATGGAAATAGCTAACACTCTTAGGGAATGCAAGAATAAGTAAAATATGTGAAATCAAGAAAACAGAGGGGCATATTCTCAAGGACTCATTGCCGATTTATTGGCACTTTAGCGCCGCAAAAGTGGAGATAGATTTTCCGCCCTATTCACAAGGTGGTGCAAACTGCCGACATCGCCAGCTTCCCTGCGATAGCTACCACAAAAAACATCGCCACGGATGAGTGCGACAACTAACGCTAATGATATGCAGAGTAGGCTTTCCCGTGCAAAAACACACGAAAACACCACTTCGCGCGATTCTCAACGACCAGTCAGAACTGCGATGCGAACCAAGAACAGGCGATAAGGCGCGTTAGCTGCAGGGATTTAACACCTGCCTTCTGCTGGTGCTAAGCAGGACGACTACCTGCAGTATGAAAGGGAGCCCAGCCCAGAGCCACATCTGAAGACTCACAGATGCCATGGAGCCAATGAACATGCAGCTCGGAGACCCAAGAGGGCCACAACACCCACCGCCACCACCCCCAGGACCCCCCCTCCAGACTCCCCCCCCGGACTACCACCGAGGCAGCGTAGGACAGGACAGCGGACCTTCCGGAAACGGCATGGCCCCTCAGCCACACAAGTGCAGAATGTGGGGAGAGGTGGGAACCAAGTATGTGTGAAGGAGGCAACTCACCCATGAAGAAGAATGTACACAATGCCAAGTGTGGCGGTGATGTGCTGGACAGACCACAGAATGCAGAGCACATACATGTCCATGTGGACATATACTGCTGGGGTTTGTAGTGTTGTGGACAGTGGACGCAAACATGTTACCTCAGGCAGTGGGGAAGACCTTGGACATGTAGCTGTGCCGTCCCCCCCCTGTAAGCATAAGTGCAGTGGGCTGGGCTGGCGTACGCCACTCCAGCGTAGGAGTGCGGATAAAAAGGCCGGGGCTCTGGGCGTGGTTCTCTTCCGTGATGGGCAACGCGTCTGCCAGGGCGGCGCACCTCACCCTGCCACAAGTCTGCCGCCGTGACCTCCAGACTCCACGACACAGGCCCCCAGCGCATCCAGCGGCACAGCAACACGGAGTCATGTGTGTGCCGGACACTGCCTTAGTCCTACACTGCGGTCAGAAGGTCCCACAATTCAAATCGTGCCACATTTCTGTTAATGGAGGAAACCACTAGTCAACAGACATTGCCCCCAGTGCGGCCCGCCCGGACGACGCATCATCGTTGGCTGTGCACCTGCTGAGCGCTCCAGGTGCCACTGACCCTATGCAACACAAGTCGACGCCATGTGGCAATATTGAGGCAGAATTCAGTAGGCAAAAAAAATTGTTAAACACACAAGATGATGGACGGAATGTTGCACATTGGCAAACATTCACCCCCAGTCACAGATCTGGGTTTAATCCATCGTTATTTTGCTTCACCACGCCACCCCAGTTCAGACATAGCCATATGCAAATCAGTCTTGACCCTGTGCCTCATGGGAACAGTCCAGACCGAACTGCCAAGCCATGTCTTCCCTGGACCGGAATCAAGCATCCTAGGACCGGTTTCGGGCTTTCAGCCCTCATCAGCCAGGATAGCTTGACTCCAGTGGCGTAGTGAGCACGGGACCCACGTCTGGGCATACCCTTCCCACATTGTTCCCAGTGCGGCCCGCCCGGACAACGCATCATCGTTGGCTGTGCACCTGCTGAGCGCTCCAGGTGCCACTGACCCTGTGCAACACAAGTCGACGCCACGTGGCAATATTGAGGCAGAATTCAGTAGGCAAAAAAACATTGCTCCCAGTGCGGCCTGCCCGGACGACGCATCATCGTTGGCTGTGCACCTGCTGAGCGCTCCAGGTGCCACTGACCCTGTGCAACACAAGTTGACGCCACGTGGCCGTGGGCCCTTTCTGACCACTGCCTCTGGCCTACACTGCGGTCAGCAGGGCTCACAATTCAAATTGAGTCTTGATTAATTTATGGCAGAGTCCAGTAGGCAACAGACATTGCTTCCAGGGCGGCCCGCCCGGACGACGCATCAGCGCAGGCCGCACACCCGCCGAGCACTCCAGGTGCCACGAACTCAGTGTAGCTCAAGTCATGGACCCTTTATGATGTAATCATATGTGTGTGAGTCCAGTTCTGGTGCCCCTACCTCAGTGCACTGCAAGTCATGGACCCTTTATGATGTAATCATATGTGTGTGAGTCAGTTCTGGTGCCCCTACCTCAGTGCACTGCAAGTCATGGACCCTTCATGAGTGACTGTGTGTGTGTGATCTGATGATCACTGTTCAAGTTGTTGCCAGCACCAACCACTCCCTGGGGGCTGGTTTACACTCACCCCACACCCATCCAGCACAGGCGTCACTGGACATGTGACCCTGGTAATAAAAAGAGGCCGGGGGCACGTGCCCGTAGCCAGTTCCACTATCTATCTAAGTGTGTCTGTGTGGTCATTATGTATGCGTGATGACCCCTGGCCCTACCACATCACATCATGCTGTGGACAGCGGACGCAAGCATGTCACCTCAGGCAGTGGGTAAGACCTTGGACATGTAGCTTTGTCGTCCCCCCTATAAGCGTAAGCGGAGTGGGCTGGGCCGGCGTACGTCAGTCCAGCGCAGGGGTGTGTAGAATTAGCCCGGGTCTCAGGGCGTGGTTCAGTTCTGGCCTATACAAGGAAGTCACCAATGCGTGTGTCTCTGTTGTAGTGTCGGCGCCACCCGGCCCGCAATTGACAATGTTGCAATGTAGCATACACCCGGAGGGTGGTCTTGCACGAACGGAGAAATGAAGGAGCGCAAGACCGCTCGGGGTCTTGGCTCATACATGCCAAGTGTTGTGTATATCTGCATTGCCGCAGCGTGAGCCAAATGCCTAGCCTTAGATGCAGCGCGAGTTCAGGCAGGCATGAACTCTACATCCGTGTCCGCACTATACTTACCATAGGCCTACACTCACGTGGCCACCCACCTTCAACGGCCAACATCACAGTGTCATTGTCAGGCTTGTGGACATGTGCAGACAGGCATGACAATGGTGTGCCGTTGGAGTGCAAGTGATGCAACCGCGCAGCGCACACAAGTAAATAGGCTTGGGGGAGGTAGGAGCAGCTGTGAGGCAACATAACACACAGTGATGCCGCTCATTTGCCACATGCAAGACATGTCAATCATGAATCCCAAAGTCGCACACATCCCACCCCACCCCCAACAAGCCAAATCACATTTCCTGAATGCAAGCAGATGACAAACTAACACTAGGGATGAAAGCTCCTTTGTCTGAACTATCAGGCGGAAGCACTTCTGCACCTCCGACCTCGGAATTGCATGTGCCCGGCACCCCCAGACAGATACTATAGCAGCTGATGATGACTCCCACACTACGCACAGCCCGACGAAAGACCAACGTATACACACCCCACACACAGAAGTCCTTGCTCGAAGTTTTCTTGCATGCAATGGCCTTTACACTTACTCCCACACCATCCCAGGCGTACAACCGTTGCACACTAAAACAACTCATTGATCTGAGCTGTGGCATTTCATCCACAGAACTGGTGCAGGTCAGAACAGTGCCGCTTCAACCAGAGCCACTAACGCAATGGCAAAACATCCGGGACACATGCACAACCCCTGTCACATGGAACTGTACCGTGCACGTATGCTGCATTTACTGGGGGCACTGCCATTGGTAGTGCAGCGGATCAGTTACCGGCTAAGCTTCCGCCTTGCCAACGTCACCTGCGTTCAGCCTGTGTTGCATTGTCGCTCATGCATATTCGAGTGGTCCATGGATGTCTGCCTATCCAACAGGACGGTAGCCAAACTGGATTTCGACATGTGTGTGCGCCCCCTGTTGGCCCACGACCATGAGTGTCAACGTGACACCCATCTATGGGATGCCTGGATACTTGGCATACATGCTGGCAGCTGGACCTGGGAGATTGCAGAACTCCTCGTGTGCAGTGACCAAATTGAGCCGCTCCCCTATTGGGCTGTAGTGCTAATTGGTGAAAGGGGGTGGACACAGCACATCTGTCCGGACCTGCTAATGGTTAGCCTCACCGTCCTGTATGATGAAGTCGACAACGACCTCATGTTGGAAATGATTGCCTACGAAGCTGCACTAGCTTTCATGGACATGTAACTACGTACCTGCAGACACAACAGTTTGGAACACATTGCACATGTCCCGACACCTTTTTGGAACTTGGGGATCTGGTCACATCTCCCACGACAACAGTGGACATGACTGCATTCGCTAGGACTCCGAATACATGAGCGGACAACAAAGCGGGTAAACACACACCTGTGAATGGTGCGGCACTTCCCCGGAGTGGACAGCGGCGCTTGGCAACGTTCCACGTTATGACATACTGCTGCATTGGTCTGCATGTTGTGGCACTTATCTTTCCCGTACTAACACGCATAGGCTAATAAAGTCTACGCACCTCCACTTGTATTCAACTGTGATGAGTGTTGATTTGTATGACAATGTGTGTCTCACTGCCTATCTGGGTCACGGCCATACATGCATTACTACACCATCAGGGATGTGGGGTTGTACTAGTACATTATCATCTCACAGTTTCCTGCTATGCCACATGCGAATGGCCATTTTCCACACACAAGCGGCAGCAGTTGTGTCCTCTGTTCTGTTGTGCTGGTGTTGCTGTTTGTTCAACATTGTTGTAAATGTTGCGGTGCTCTGGATCTTATGTGTGTGTGCTGCATTGTAGGTGAGTTGCCCCTTCAGCTCTGATTTGGCTGGCCCTTATCCCTTTCAGGCGGTGTGCCTTTCACTTCTGTGCTTATGCAGTGCTGTGATGTTGCAGACTTGGGTAAATTGGGCTCTTGGTTGGAGTTGTGACTCTTGGCCATGGTTTGTCCGCAGATGTGCTCTACTTAATTGTGCATGTGTGCCATTGTGCCCAACTCCCCCGTCCCCCCAGTCCTTGGTGGTTACTCACCCTGTTGCTGTTGTGTCGGGTCATGTTGAGCAGTGTCCAGTCCCCCAACTCCTGCCACCGTCTACCCACTGATGACTGTGGTCACCATTTCCTCCATCTCATCCAGCTCCTCCTGTGGCGCTGGACTCCCACCTCCAGTCTGCATTGCTGCCTTCTGGTTGTCTGCAAGTTTCGGCTTGGTCTTGCGCTTCACATCATTCCAGCGCCTCTTGACCTCGTCCATTGTCCTCCTCAGCACTCCGACTGCATTCGCCTTGTCCACGATGGACTGCCATATTCCATTTTTTGTTGCCAATGACACAGTGGAGGTGACAAACAGTTGTTGATGGTGTTCTATCACCTCCGTGATCAGGATCCTGTTTTCCTGTGGACTGAACCGCGTCTTCCTCTTCTTCTTCTCCTTGCCCTTCCCTGACCCCTAGGTCCCAGACTGGTCCTCCGTGGGGCTTGTGTGGTTCTGGTTGTCCTCTGTGCTTGCTCCAGCAACCTCCATGGTGCTTCGCAGTTGTTTGTGTTTTGTTTGTGTTTTGTGTTGCCGCTTTTATTGTACTTTTTGCAGCCTGACTTGTGGGACTTGCAGGCCTGGTGCTGCTTATCGCTGGATTTTTTATCGCGGTTGGGCATGATAGAGCGCAGTGATATTCTGAAAATTGTAGGGGTACATTATATTCATGAATAGTCCGTACCCGCATATATTCTTATGTGTGTGTTAATCTTTGTTAGAACCTGTGTTGTAATAATCAGTGGTAAATGAAATGTTAGGATGAGTTGTGCCATGCAAGAAACGCAAAATGGCATTTAGAGGGAATTATGTAACTTTCGATGTTCATTGCAAATGCTTAATGAAATAGTTTATATGTAATGTAATGCAGTAGATTTAAACGTGCATCATGTTGAAGTTGCCCACGTATAGGTGACTAATTGTGTTTAAATGTGATGAAATGTAGTGCTTACAGATGTAACATTTTAAATGTCTGTTTAATTTGATGTCAAAGGCCTAGATGGAGTATTTACTCTTTCGTGCTAAGAAAGGCCTATTTCATGTTAGCTGGTTTATGTAGGCCTGAAATGCATTTTCCCCTGGTAGGGCTCTCATTTGGAGGTAGTCAGCGAAATTCATGTGCGTGCAAGGTTGTTCTGTTCTCATGCTTCTGTTGCAGGTGCAAGGACACCTTCCTCGTTAGTTAGAATAACGCTTTTTGTTTTAGGAGTTAGGTATGGAGGAAACATGTTACAAAGTATTCAGGAATGCCGATAATTGGGAGTTGATATTTTCTTTTGCTGAAGAAGCCTGAGACTCAAGGACACACCAACCGTCGCTGGACTGAGTACAAGTTTTGGTGGAAAATTACCTACAAGAGGTGCCTGGCCAGAGGAGGTGTTTCAGGAGGCGTGTCTATCAATTGTGCATTTTGTATTAGGGAAAGTGCCCCGAGGGATGAGAGAGCAGAGAGCCGTTAGAGGGTAGAAGGAAGGGATTGATTCTTAGAATGAAGACTTAGAACGATTTTGTAATCTGGGCTTCTGACCTATACAATGTGAGTGTACTTCTTAGGAAGTCTTCACGAGCTGACATCTTTTCTTGATCTTGCTTGGGAAATTGTTAAGGAGGGATGCCACTTTAGGATAGTGTAGGGATAGATTAATGGATTTTCTTTACAGCCACTAATGAAGACTAATATAGATGTTGGTGCAGTTATTTCCTGTTTAGTATTTTTGGAATTGCTTATTCTCTTTATGTTGTATCGGATTAGATTGGTTCGTAGGATGGACTTTGTATTAGTGCTTTTGTATTTTTACAACCTCGTCCTGAGGTGCTTGTATGTTCAGTTATTTTTGGTTTTGTACTAAACCCCTAAATTTGGAATTCGGAGTCAGTGATCTTTTCCGAACTTTACTTAAATTGATTCATGCACGTCTGGAACAAATGTATTGTTTCTCCCCTTTACACGTCTCAGCAGGTAATAAAGGTCCAGTCGACCGAGGGTTCCTAGTAACTTTTACAGTGGAATCCGGCGTTATCAGTTGATAGCGAGAGGATGGTTACCTCTGTAGTAAGGGGAGACATAGAGAAGGGTAGTCATTGAGTCCCCATAGAGCCCAAGTGATGGTTATCCAGTGGATTGTGAGTGGAGGACGACGGCGTTTGATGGAAACCGACAGCGAGTGACGGTGCGGCGGAAACAGAAGTTCGTGGTGGAGTGAGTATGAACAGGGATGTATGTCTGTTAGATTGCGGTGTTGTTTTGATTGTGTGATGTCTTGCGGAGTTGCAATGAGAGCTGAGTGATTGTGGTTTCAGGCTGAACGCGTACGGTCCATGAGATTTGATTTATTGATATCCCGGGATAAGAGATTGTGGTGTAGGAGGCACCCAGAGTTGAAAGTGTCTGACCAGAGATTGTGGGAGTCATGAGACGTCGTTGACTAACCCACCGGTAATAGGGAAACATGTGTGTGAGTGCGTGAATAACCGACGCAGGTCGTGGGTTACTGCATGTGGAACATCGAGTGATTGGATCCTATCGATTAAGTACATGACTGTCCGGCTGTTCGTGGGCAGATAGTCTGGGGAAATTGTCCAGTCGTTTTGTGGACAGGCGGTTGCCAGAGTTGAGGTCGACAATTATGTGAGACTGTCCGGTCGTTTTGTGGACAGACAGTCAGAGAAGTGACTGTTCGGTCGTTTGGTGAGCAAACAGTTATTTCAGCGTATGAGTGAGACGCGTGAGTGTGCGAGAGACGAATTGTAAAGGAGGGGAACTGCTGCATGAGGAGGAAGAGTGACGTCAGAGAGTGTCGCGCTGCGATAGGTCGGTTGGTGTGAAGCCGCGCTGGTATTGGTGGATTGTCATCAGGAAGTCGAGTGAAAACAAGTGAAGAAAACGTTAATTTCATCATGAAATGTTTTAAAGTTTTATGAGACATGTGTAGAGGAGACAGAAGAGTGGTTACACGAGGAGGAGAAGAAGCTCCACCCGAGGATACCCCAGCCCATTATATGGCTATGAATGTGGGGTTGCATACTATAATTTGGCTGAGATACTGCGGTACGTCAGGTACTGCGGTGATGAAGTGGACTCGAAACACAGGAAGCTTAAGGATAAGCTAATGCTGGTCCAAATGCAGAACGCTGACAGGGAAGTTCAGACACAGCCAAGTGGAGGGACGCTAGGGAGAAGACAGGGAAACAATCAAGGAGGGACCCAGAATGTGCAGGGTCCGGGAAGGGGGAAACCTATAGACCCCAAGACAGGGATGGACGTGGCAACACTGAAAAAGACCACTGCGTGTCACCTTTGTCACAAGATCGGGCATTGGAAGCGCGAGTGTAGATTGAATCCAGCGAACCAAGTGCCACAAGAGGAAGAGACGGTGCAGGTATCTGAGGTCGGCAATACAGTGACAAGACCCAGGTCCATGCAAGGGGGGACATTGTGCCCGCAGGTGCAAGTTCCGCAACCTCCGAGAATTCCGCAGGGAAATCGAACGTACCAACAGATGCCCATTTTCGAGGATTGCGATGAGTATAGCTCAGACCCGTTGAAATGACGGTGCCTGAGGTAGGAGGAAGACTGCACTCTTGGGGCAGTCTTAGAGGTAGACCAGAGGGGACCATTTGTAGAGGCAGATGTTGACGGTCATCCCACCACCTTTTTGGTTGATACTGGTGCTACCCGTTCTACTGTGAGATCTGCAGTAGTCCCCAACCTACCCCTCTCGGGACAATCAATCCAAGTAGTAGGAGTGGCGAATAAGAAGATGACTTACCCATTGACCAAGCTGATTTCTGTGAGAATAGGAACTTTCCGAGATCGACACCAGTTTGTGGTGTGCGACTCAAGTCCAGTCTGTTTGCTAGGACGTGATCTTTTGTGTAAGCTGAACTGTACCATCTATTGCACCCCCAAGGGAGTGGAATTACAGACAAATGATGATGATGCCACCTTCAAGGTTGCGAATTAGCATTTCTGCATAGAGATGTACCCTATGTTAACAGTGGAAGAGCTTCCACTTGACCTAAGAGACTCTGTTTCATTGGATGTGTGGGATTTTACAGGAGAAGAGATTGGATTGATCAGAGGTGTTGAGCCAGTTAAGATCCAAGTTAAGCAAAATGTTGAGTTTCCGAGAACGCCCCAGTATAATCTGTCATCTGAGATGATCGCAGGGATTAAACCTGTAATCGATTCCATGATTCAGCAGGGAATTCTGAAGGAGATAATGGGCAGCCATGCAACTCACCCATTATGGGATTACAGAAACCAAGTGGGAAATTCAAAATCGTGCAAGACCTGCGAAAGGTCAACGCGATTGTGGTTCCATGTTGTCCAGTGGTACCAAATCCATCAGTGATACTATTCCAGATTCCATGTGAAGCTGAGTGGTTCACGGTGATTGACTTGTGCCAAGCATTCTTTTCGATACCCTTGCACGAGGAGAGCCAATTTTTGTTTGCTTTCCGTCTGGAAGATCGTGTGTTAACGTGGTGTCGTATCCCTCAAGGGTATACAGAGAGTCCATAAATCTTTAATCAGATCTTGAAAAAGAATCTTGAGAGTCTTGTACTGCCACAGAATTCTGTTCTTGTGCAGTACATTGACGATCTCCTCATTGCGTCCGAAACGGGGGATGCTTGCAGGATCGATACGATTGCCTTACTGAATCATTAAGGGGAGAATGGACACAAGGTGTCCCCAAACAAGTTACAGTACTGTCTGAGTGAGGTTCAATACTTGGGTCATCGAATTGAGAAAGGCAAGAGAAAGGTGTCACCAGGTCGAATTGAGGCGATCATGAATATGACTGTGCCTACCACTCAGAAGGAAGTCAGAATGTTCTTGGGAATGGTTGGTTACTGTCGCCAATGGATTCCCAATTTCTCACTGAAGGCGAAGCCTTTGCAGAGGCTGACGCATAAGGATGTGAGTGATCCGGTACCATGGGACCATGACTGTCTGATTGCGTTCTTGGAGTTGAGAGAGGGCTTATGTCGTGCTCCGGCTCTGGGAATGCCTGACTACAACAAGTCCTTTTCATTGTTCTGTTATGATCGAGAAGGTTGGGCATTGTCAGTCCTGACTCAGAGTCATGGAGGTGTCCGTAGACCAGTTGTCTACTTTTCAGCTACTTTAGATTCAGTAGCTTCAGCGTTGCCCGGATGTCTCAAATCTGTTGCTGTAACAGGTGTCAGCATTGAGAGGTGTGAAAGCATTGTTATGGGTCACCCATTAACTGTGTATATTCCGCATTCTGTTGAGCTTTTGATGACAAGGACTAAAACACAGCACCTGACAAACAATAGACTCACACGCTACGAGCAAGTCATACTTGCCGCGGAGAATGTGACTCTGAAAAGGTGTTCTGTTTTAAATCCTGCTACATTGATGCCATTGCCAAATGTAGATGATGAAGATTGTGAAGACCATGACTGTCTTGATGTGACTGAACTTTGCACCAAACTGAGACCTGACATTGTTGATGAACCTCTGTCTGACCCTGATGAAATTTTCTATGTAAATGGTTCATGTCTAAGAGACAATGTGGGTCATTTGAGAGCAGCGTTTCCTGTAGGTACCATTACTGGAGTGGTTGAAGCTGCTTGCTTAGAAAGAGTATACTCCGCACAAGTTGCAGAAATCATTGCTTTGACTCGTGCCTGTTTGGCAGCTAATCAGATCCGAATCACCATCTACACCGACAGCCAGTATGGGTTTGGTGTGGTTCATGATTTCGGACAGCTATGGTCGCAGAGGGATTTCCTGACATCATCTGGATCTCCCATCAGGAATGGAGAATATGTGAGACAACTGTTGGAAGCGTTGCAACGTTCCAGAGAAATAGCAGTGGTAAAGTGCGCTGCGCATGGGAGGGGGACGGATTTTGTTTCCATTGGAAATAAGTATGCCGATGAAATTGCACGTTTTTGCGCTGAACAAGGGTGTAAATTTACTGGAGATTACACTGGAGAGAGCCAAGAGAGAACCGAGCTCAGCATGATGTTAGCCATGGCAGACACTTTGGAGGAACTCAAGTGCCTGCAGGAAGGAGCTTCAGATCAGGAAAGAGATGTATGGATCAGATCAGGATGTGAGAAGGGGGATGTTGGCATTTGGGTTTCAAGTGATGGTGGAGCAGTGTTCCCAGATGACCTATTGAGCCCGATGGCAAGGCAAATTCATGGTGCTGTGCATCTAGGAAGAGATGCGATGGTGCGAGTGTTCAGACAAACATGGTACAATCCACGGTTTCGTGCGTTTGCTGAAGCAGTGTGTCATAGGTGTGTTACCTGTCAACAAATGAATGCTGGGAAGAAAACTGTGGTTGCACTGAGTCACATTGGGAGGTCGGGAGGACCTTTCAATAGGATACAGCTTGACTTTATCAAAATGCCTAGCTGCAATGGACTGAGGTACATTCTTGTGGTGGTGTGTGTTTTTTCACGGTGGGTGGAAGCTTACCCAACACGAAGGTGTGACACCCTTACAGTAGCGAAGCTAATATTGAGGGAATTGATCCCTAGGTACGGTTTTCCAAGTTCGTTGGAATCGGATAGAGGAACACACTACCACAGCGAGATCATGAAACTGCTTTGCGCTGCTTTAAATGTTGATCAGAGACTCCATTGTAGCTATCGACCAGAGGCTTCTGGGATAGTGGAGCAGATTAATGGAACTTTGAAAGCACGGATGGCAAAAGTGTGTTCGTCTACATCTCTGAAGTGGCTGATGCGTTGCCTCTGGTGTTGATGAGTGTTCGCAGTGTCCCAGATAGGAGGACCGGTCTTTCCCCGCATGAGATCCTTATGGGGAGGGCGATGCGATTGCCAGCAGTACCATTCTCAGCCTTGATAAACATCACTGATGACTTAATCCTTGATTACTGCAAAGGACTAGCTGATGTGGTCCGTTCTATGTCTCAGCAGGTGGAAGCTGCTGCTCTTCCGGCTTCAAGAGATCTCTGCCACGACCTGTGCCCGGGGGACTGGGTGCTTGTCCGCAAGCACGTGAGGAAGAACTGTTTGGATGCTCAGTGGCGAGGCCCTTACCAGGTGATACTAGTAACAAACACAGCGGTGAAGTACGGAGGGTTGCCGAACTGGATACATGCTTCCCACACCCGCCGAGTTTCAGAACCTTTGGAAGAAACAGCTCCTCTCGAGAATGAAAATCCAGCTGTGGCGGCAGGGCCACGAGTGTGGACAAGCCAAGCTGTGAGGGTTGCTGACGAAGCTGGTTGCTCACCAGACCAGGCTGAGGAGGGTTACACTACACACATCCCAGGTATTGACTCTGAGGAAGAAGGTAACATTGCGAGTGATATAGAGTCAGACTCACCCGAAGGAAGTGGTGCGCAGAGTGTTCGAGAGGAAAGCAAAAGGGCTGACCGAGCAAAAGAATCTTGGCCTGAAAGACACAGAAGGCTGAATCTATGATTGGCCCCTGAAAGAGATCTTGCCCCTGTGTCTGAGACATCTGAATCGGAAGTGAGTGAAGAAGAGCATGCCCAAGGAGGCCTGAGAAGGTCGAGAAGGACAAGAGTGCCTTGCCAGAGATACGCTGCCCCGAAGTGGACTTACGTAGTAACTGATGCCGGGAGTCATGAGTTCTGGGAGGCTGAGGTCAGTGCGAGTGATCAGCAGGAATCCTCTACTGAAAATTGATGTGGGACTGATTGTGTGGAACTATGCATATGTATTGGGACACATATTTCTTTAAGGGGAGGTAACATCCACATAACATAGAGGCTTTCATTTTGTTATGCCACCTGTTTGGGGAATACAGTTTCTGTTTCCATATTTTTATCAACTGCTTCCAGTTAGAAATAGTCTCACTCTTGAGACGGTATAGCTGTAATCGCTCTTTACGTGTCTGCCCATAAGTTTTTTAATTACAATCTTGAAACTTTTCGATTATTCTGGACGTTTGCGATATCGCTTAAATACTATAAATAGTCTTACTATATTTATGTAAGGCATTACGTTATTTCACCATCCTGTCAATATAAATAGCTACCTTGTTGTGAGTATTTTCCACTCATGGAACACTCCGCTTCTGTTGTTCACTTTTTAGTATCCATTTTTAACCATCTGAAGGACAAGCAGCTCGTCTGTCCTGCTGGATACATTTTATCGAGTAGGTATGTTTTGCCCTCTTTTGATATCTATGGAGGCAGTTTCAACTTTTGACATTCTTACAATTATTTTGTTGCGTGTCTTTGCATTTGATGCCCTGGGCCTGTTTTCTTCGTTTCAGGGCCTCTTTTTTGAGGAGTCGGCCATCATATTAAAATGTTTCTCCTTTGAAAAAGGTTACTAACTGTACAAGGTAAACATGTAACTTAATTGGGTTGTTATAATATTTGTTTATATTCAAGGATGTACATAGTGAGTAATGGAAAGCTTCTTATCCTTTTTCTTCTTTGTTTTGGTATATCCCCCTAGAATTCCACAGATGCATCGTGGATGACGAGTATAAACTCTTTATGATACAATATCCTATTCTGACCTGGACTATTTATACAGTTCATTTGTTTGCATACAGATGCTGGATAGACTTGGTAATATATATCTTTTCTATTATTGTTATGTCACACATTTTAAATTTCAGTATTTTTGTGCCTTTTGAGCACATTTTTGATCATCATGTATATATTTCTCTACATAAAATACTTATCATGGAGAATATATTATATGTTTATGTCTTTTGATTCAACCTTCATTCAGGGACGTAAATTATTCTTCCCTAGTAAGGGGTTTTGGTACTGTTAATTTGGAATTTACACAAAGAATATAGATCACTAGTAATAGTGACAATTTGCACGTTTGCATTGTTATATGTTGATTAGGAGATTATTTATATGTTTGTATTTATGTCAATTGTCTGTCAGGCTCTTTTCTCTTTTCTTCTTTCTCTTTCTTTTTCTTTCTTCTTTTTTTCTTTCTTTCTTTTCTCTATAAAAAGAGAATATCAGTTTAAATTATGGGTCCTTACCACAATATGAAAATATTATAATAATGTACTATAGTGACACTTAAAATTATATCTGTGTGATATATATATTATTCATTACAGAGCACAACATTCTGCGGTGGAACTCCTGATGAAGACAGTGTTTCTGTCGAAACGCGCGTAGAGTCAGTTTGGAAACCACCTAAAAAAGCTTGTTTTTCATCATAGAGCTATTGCTGCTTGTTTGTTCGCTATAGTCTTTATAAATTTTATCATGTTTGACGAAAAAATCATATATATCAATATGATCATGTGTTTATAGTATGTTTGTGGTTGTGAATGAATGTAGTCAGAATGTTGTACATTTGTTAGTCTCTGTATGAATTGTTTTTACTTCTAATACATGTTTTTATACTTACCCAAAAATAAGAAAAAGATAAATTAATAAATAAATCTCAATTTTTCTAATTTTCTAGTGTCACTATAGTTTGTTTTTCTCCTCACAATGGTTTGAGGGATTTAATGGTCTGAAGTAGCCCTAGAGTATTTACATTCATGTGGGACTGATAGTTCCAGGACTTGAAGTTGAAGCAGTGTTGACAATCACGGTCCCAAAACCTCCAGTTTTGAGCAAGGTGCGAATTCTGATATTGCATAAATTAGTTTTCCCAACGTTTGGATTTGAATCACCACCTCATGAAATGGTAGATGTTCGTCTTGAAATTTTGCAACATGTTTTAGCTGCAATTGGATCTGAACTTATCATAGATTGCGAATGAACTGTGTGTTGTGAATAGGTGTTTCAAAGAAGATAACCTAGGCCTGAGTGGAAGAAGAATAAAATTAGGGTTTTTTCAGTAGAAGAAGAAAGAGGGCTAGGGAAGTCTTTTTGGACTGTGTAAATAAATGAAGAGGAACTGAACTTTGAACGAATTTCCAGGATTTCAATGAACTTTGTTTGAGCTTTGAGCAGCAATTTGAGGTGGAAAGAAGAGACTTTTGTGTATCCTCTAATTTGAACTGCTGTGACAAGAGAAGATGGAGTCTGGAAATCCGAACCGTAGGTCCAAGTGTGTGATAGGTGCTTCCATAGTGGGAATGATAGTTTTAATAGTCATAATTATTGTAGTGTCAGTTATTGTTCCACATGAGGCAGAAGTCATAGAGGTGAAAGGGACACCTACACCCAGTACTTCTAGCAAGAAGGAGGATACTATAGGAGCTGAAAAGGCTATGCTAGATCAGAATAGTCGTAGATTGCATGTAGATTTGTCTAGAGGTGATTTTAAGCTTAATGCATATGCCAAGCTGCTATATGAGTATGTTGAGACGATGGATGTGAGCGACTGTTATGTGTGTATGCAATTGCCTGCATCAGTGGATGAGGGCATTAGATATCATCATCTTCCATTGACTTATGGGATTTCATGTAGTTTGTTGCTTAGCATGTTTTATGGGAGAGGTCATTATGAATACTTCTTTTCCAAATATGATGCAGTGCTTTCAGAGGTTCCAGCATATAAGCACCTGAACCAGTACGATTATTATAAGCAGGAGGATAGGATTGGGAAGTACTTCATACCGACTACAGCTTTAGATACCGCTTATGCACATAGACATAATTTGACATGTTCACTAACAGAGATAGAAAAGAAGTTTGTAGATCAAGTGGAGGATAGATATATACAACTAACACAAACACGTAACACTGGAGAAAGTCCATTAGATTGGACAAAGGAGGAGATGGCTCTCAGAGCGAAAGGGAGCTATGGCCCTATAGCATTAGATCTAGAGCAAAAGGGGAAGCTGTGTGTGAAAAGTATCCAGACATATTATGATAAGTTTTATGTGGGACAGAGTGCGTGTGATCATGTTTTCACCATGGAAGAGTCAGCAAAGAACTTTTTGCAGGGTCCGGTACAAGTGGTGCCAACAGTATATTTTGACTGTGGGAAAAACGCTTATGTGAGATTGCCTACCAATTGGTACGGTACTTGTTACCTGGCAGCTGTTTTCCCCAAGATTTACCATGTAGAGGAGCTAGAACTCCTGGAAGGAGGAATGCATTCTAGAGTAAGGAGAGATGCAAGTGCAGGAGGAGTGATTGGAGATATTTTTGGAGCCGTAATACCAAGTTTGGGAGTGATTTTGAATGATGTGAAGATTAGAAAGCTGGCGACTGTTGTGGACAAGTTGTCGACGAATACAGCTAAATCATTATTGCTTGTTGATGGAGAGATGTTGTCGATAAGGACGATGGTGATGCAGAACCGTCTTGCTTTGGATGTCTTATTGGCAAAAGAGGGCGGAGTCTGTAAAATGCTGAAAGTGCAAGAGTGCTGTACTTATATACCAGATAATAGTAAAGATCTGAAGAAGTATATAAGTAACATCACTGAGATTCATCATGAAATCCAGGATCTGGCTGAAGAGGGAGTTTGGGAGAAAGTTGGTAAAGGGTTTGGTAGAGTGGGGAGTTGATTTGCGAGCCTGGAGAAGGGTATTCTTGGTTACATTCTGAGACCTATCATTATAATCGTGGTCTGTGTGGTTTGCCTGTGGGGTTTTGTGAGGGCTTATCAGTGGTACAGGGCGAATCAAGTCGAAAGATCCTTTAGGGAGAGAGAGGTAAGGATGGCTAGACTGCAGGACAGTCATTATGAGAATATCAAGAATTTGGAAAGGTTCCGACAGGGAAGAGTGGCTACAAGCTCTGTTTAGTTCGGTTCTTTCTCCAGGGAGTTGTGATTTTGTTGATGACACTAGTCATCAGAGGGGGGAACTGATAGAGCGCAGTGATATTCTGAAAATTGTAGGGGTACATTATATTCATGAATAGTCCGTACCGCATATATTCTTATGTGTGTGTTAATCTTAGTTAGAACCTGTGTTGTAATAATCAGTGGTAAATGAAATGTTAGGATGAGTTGTGCCATTCAAGAAACGTAAAATGGCATTTAGAGGGAATTATGTAACTTTCGATGTTCATTGCAAATGCTTAATGAAATAGTTTATATGTAATGTAATGCAGTAGATTTAAACGTGCATCATGTTGAAGTTGCACACGTATAGGTGACTAATTGTGTTTAAATGTGATGAAATGTAGTGCTTACAGATGTAACATTTTAAATGTGTGTTTAATTTGATGTCAAAGGCCTAGATGGAGTATTTACTCTTTCGTGCTAAGAAAGGCCTATTCGTTTTCCTTTTGTTAGCTGGTTTATGTAGGCCTGAAATGCATTTTCCCCTTGTAGGGCTCTCATTTGGAGGTAGTCAGTGAAATTCATGTGCGTGCAAGGTTGTTCTGTTCTCATGCTTCTGTTGCAGGTGCAAGGACACCGTCCTCATTAGTTAGAATAACGCTTTTTGTTTTAGGAGTTAGGTATGGAGGAAACATGTTACAAAGTATTCAGAAATGCCGATAATTGGGAGTTGATATTTTCTTTTGCTAAAGAAGCCTGAGACTCAAGGACACACCAACCGTCGCTGGACTGAGTACAAGTTTTGGTGGAAAATTACCTACAAGAGGTGCCTGGCCAGAGGAGGTGTTTCAGGGGGCGTGTCTATCAATTGTGCATTTTGTATTAGGGACAGTGCCCCGAGGGATGAGAGAGCAGAGAGCCGTTAGAGGGTAGAAGGAAGGGATCGATTCATAGAATGAGGACTTAGAACGATTTTGTAATCTGGGCTTCTGACCTATACAACGTGAGTGTACTTCTTAGGAAGTCTTCACGGGCTGACATCTTTTCTTGATCTTGCTTGGGAAATTGTTAAGTAGGGATGCCACTTTAGGATAGTGTAGGGATAGATTAATGGATTTTCTTTACAGCCACTAATGAAGACTAATATAGATGTTGGTGCAGTTATTGCCTGTTTAGTATTTTTTGGAATTGCTTATTCTCTTTATGTTGTTTCAGATTAGATTGGTTCGTAGGATGGACTTTGTATTAGTGCCTTTGTATTTTTACAACCTCGTCCTGAGGTGCTTGTATTTTCAGTTATTTTTGGTTTTGTGATAAACCCCTAAATTTGGAATTCGAAGTCAGTGATCTTTTC
This sequence comes from Calotriton arnoldi, assembly GCA_963921515.1. Lineage (NCBI taxonomy): Eukaryota > Metazoa > Chordata > Amphibia > Caudata > Salamandridae > Calotriton > Calotriton arnoldi. The sequence continues at coordinate 155,536 of CAWUFW010018694.1, read as the reverse complement.
CGAACTTTACTTAAATTGATTCATGCCAGTCTGGAACGAATGTTTTGTTTCTCCCCTTTACACTTCTCAGCAGGTAATAAAGGTCCAGTCGACCAAGGGTTCCTAGTAACTTTTACAGTGGAATCCGGTGTTATCAGGCACAACGCAACTTTTTTCACGTTCGGGTTGAGATTTTTATCGCCGTCCCGGTAATGTTATCGCGGACATTTGCCGCGTTATCGGGGTACTATCGCATGTTACCGCCGTGTTGAGAATGACACGTTAACACGGAGGTATTTTCCCGCGATAGACGGCGATATGAAAACTTGCGTTAACCTATTTTGGCGATGATTATCGCACGTTCTTGAGAATATCCCCCAGAGTGTAGGAGATACACAATACAACTGGATGTGAATTCTGACCAATGTCAGGTACAGTTTTTTAATAAAAAAAAATGGAAAAAACACTTTTCTTATGGATTCTACAATGCAAGCTACTTGTTTTTTTCCAAAAGCACAGCTCACTTCCTTGAAATACTCTGTAATAATTGTAAAGTGATAGCAATACTGCAGTCCATTATTGGTAGCAAACACTGCCCTCTCCTGCACAATAAAAAGTCACAATATCTTGCCTAATACAATTTTCACTGAATTATTTGCATGGCATATGTATTCTGCCAAAGTCTTCTCCATAGCATTGAGTCCCACCATTTGAGCTCCTTGACAGCCACTGAACCAGAGCCAGTCACAGCGAATCAGTCAACTGCGGAACACACAGTCACACTGCAATCAGAGAAATGTCCCTCCTATATATATATGCTTGCTATTTGGCATCTACGGCAACTTTCTTAAAATCTTCGGGTCACTGCATGTTTTAAGACTATTACTTTGCACAAAAGTAATAGTCATTACTTGCGCATAACTGATGCATTCTCCTTCCTTTAAAGTGTCACTTACGGGCTATAAGTGACACACAAACAGCGATGAAATGTCAGACATAGGCGTGCTGAAATCATGTTGAAATAATGGCAGACTGAAAACTTGGCTGCTGCACAGAAGCCAGTGTCGGCAGCTGACCTGAGCTTTTCAAAATCGATTTCAGGTGACTTAGGTGAGGACACTCGTCATCTTCTATTAAATTTGCCCACCACAGCACCTCCTCAACTCCAATGAAAGTCTTGGGCAGAAAAGGAGGGGCACAAGAGAGTGAGTTACAACAGAGTCAGCCAATCAAGATTTTCCAGGCAGACTGTAACCTCCCGGCAGCCAAAGAAGTTTGAAGGCATGAGCCAAGTGGGCTCTGGCACCGGGCCCCATCCTTTCATCCCATCCTTTCATGGGGCCTCCTGATAGAGCCAGCTCTGTTCTTCAGAAAGTCTTGCCCTGATGACCTTTAACAATTCTTAAATAGATTAAATATCATTTTCCTTTCATTCATTGTTTACGCAGGGATGTTTGAGAGTCTAATACAGACATTTTGAAGAGAAAGTGTGTTTATGTTTCATACAACATCCATTACAAAAATTATTTTAAATCAAAACAGGATCGCACATATGAAAAATGGGAGGGTTATCGCAGAGATTATTTGCAGTAATATTGGTAAGCTGCAACTGCTGTGTTACAATATTGAAAACACACATCACTCCCCCTGACTTCTAGATGTAAGCACATTTAGAATTTGGACCAGTGTGCCTGTGCACTGTCAGTGACCTGGCCAAACAGGGAATGAAAAAGCTAAAATTGGATCATAAATTCAAAGCTGTTCCGAACAGGGCCCCCCAAAATTTGTTTGGCCTGGGGTCCCTAAAATCCTTTAGATGTCCCTGCCGGCAGCCACACTTCTTAGGAACACCAAAAACCGCTGGTTTCCCCAGAGCAAAGCAACAAACGCAATAATGTGAAAAGCAGGAGGCCTCCCACATGTGTAATGTTTGAATGCACTCCAGAGCGGCTGTTTCGGTACTCCCCCATTCTCACTACATTTCCAGTTAGGTAATTTGATCTTGTCTGCTCTGCCACTCTGTTCACATGTTTCCTGCAATTGCACGTCTAGTTTATGGTCAGTTTTCCTAGCATAGCACGTGTTTCAATACTCCAGATAGACGTTCCGAGTGCATGTGGGAAGGAGTGCTAGGCGGTAGGGTTTATATACACTCTAAACACTCACCCAACAGCATGTTCTGCCCGCCGGGCTGGTTCTGGAGTACACCCATAATGCCAAAACAGCTGCCATGCTTTCCTCAACTCTTGCCTGTCAACGTCTCACTGATCGACCCTGCCCTATGACGAAATGGGTGCATCCTCACTGAATGACACACAGCCCCAGGAAGCACAGGGATTAAGCCTAACACGCCTGGGCTGTGTTCAGTTAGCGAGACGGCATCAGCTTACAGGGGGTGTGGTTTTGAAGCCTGCATGGCTTTAAAGGACCAGGGCAGAATAAAAGTAAGCCTAGCAAAAAATGCGACAGCAAGCACATGTGCACTAGTGCATGGGTTTGTAAAAAAGTGCCTGACCTCCTCAATGAGCGATAATGCAGCTAGCATTTCAGGGGGAATATAACTAATGAAAAAATCATCAGGAAATGAAAAGGGGTGGAGCCCCGTAGCCCATAAAATGACCCACCACTGTCAGCATAATAGATAACATGACATCTCCAACCAGTCATTCAGTCCCATAGGCTGAAAAGGATTCAATAATTTTATCCATACAATTCCTCGTTGAAGCAATCTTTTGTTATTGTCAATTTACATTTAGAAAGGGATGCCTTCCAACGCCTGAAACTTAAACTGGGAAATGTGTTTCTGATCTTACCAATGAGTGAGGACACTAGATTTCCTGTTGCAATTAAAAATATTGCTCTTGCGTTCTGTAATTTGCATTGTGATCTTCCTTTCAGTTTTACAAGCAGTACATGCAATTCACAGTGTCACATGTAGTTGTATGTTTTAAAGTGATCTTATGGCCTTTCTGAGGATGCATTACTGAATTTTCCGTGATTATGTTAATGCAATGGTATCCATAATGTCACAGATCATGTCATGAGTGATGTCACACATGAGGTAATTCATAATGCATGGCTAGGTCTTGCAGCCAATCCCTTGCGAGTAGCCAACCCCACACCGTTTATTGCCTCCTGGCATGCACAGCCAGTAGCTGGTTTTGCCGGCCCTGACCACATTTAGACAGACTTACTGGCTTTATCAAAGATTTACAGCACCGAATATATATAAATTATTGAAAATTATATATTTTTTATTTATTTCAAGGTGTGCATATATGTATGTTTGATATATATATATTTTAAAAAATAACATACATATTCATATATTTAATTATAAATATACATAAATATATATACATGTTATAAATACACATTCATATTTATTAATAAAATATATTCTATATGTAATATACTGTGATTAATATGCATGCTCATCATATATAAAATACATTTGTATACCTTTTAAAGTAAACAATTATATCTATTTGATGTACAAATAAATGTCTAAATAAAAAATTATATGTACATAAGGAGGAGGTGGCATTGCAACAAAAAAGTAGCGCCGCCACCTCTGCCTCTGAAAAAACATGGTGGGTCATCACCACCTTTCACTGCTGTCTCCCACAGGAGGTGTAGGGTACCACAACAGCACTGCCTGTCTCTCTGCCATAGCTGGGTTGGGTGGGTTGTGAACAGGAAAATTGAGAATAAATGAAACCAGGGAATAAAACTGTAAAATAAATAGGTGGGCAGTGGGAAGCTACTAAAAAAAGAAAATATAATTTTAAAAAGGGACACAGGTGGCGCAGAAGAGGCAGGATTGAGTAGGATGGGGCCTGAGGAGTAGGAAACACAAGGGAATGGCTAAACAGGAGAAGGCAGGAGTAAGCAAAACGGCTGCACCCTTGCACACCATGAGTTGCTGTTTGTGCAGTTTTTCAGACCAAAAGCATCACTGGTGCCATTATTCCAAAGTGACGTACACGAGATTCAACTCCTTAATCCTGCGTAATCTTTTGTATATTTTGAATAATTCTTTGTAATTCCGCCTCACGTAATTTTGTGAGATACACTACTGCTGATTGCAAGGTTATCCTATTCCTCCTCCTCTAATTCCTCCTTAGATCCATCATCCTCTTGCTCCTGTGTGCGGACTTGCAACAGACGCACATCTTCCCAGGCTCTGAGGGCTATCTGATAGTTCACTTTCTTGGACCTTTTTGCAAGCCTCAGCCATCTCTACTTGCACAGTTTCTTCAGCTCTGCCATGTTGAGGCTGTACATGTTGCTCAAATCCACAAACATCACAAGTACAAAGATCCAGAGGGCAGTAGCGAAGTTTAGAAAATATCAAAAGATGAGCAATGAAAATTCAGAGCTCAATTTAAAAAGTAGAAGTTGATTTTGGTGTCAGATTACAAACAGGAATTTTTAATATAACTCTAATCACTGAGTTGTACTGCAAAGTACCAGTCCTGGATCCCACAGTTGAACACAAATGCAAGACATTGGGTTAGTAGTTAAAGGGGGATATGTACCAGCCTCAAGTAATAATCAGAATCCTTGTCAAGATGAACTATTAAAGGCACTAAATAATCCTAAACTCAAACCCGTGGCAGCTATGGCACAGAACAGATAGGATTAACGTAGAGGTAAAGTGTAAAGTATTTATGCAGTACTACAACAGTACCAATGTCAAAATGCAAAACAATTTTAAAAGTCCCAAATTGAAATAAAAATAGAGCAAAAGTTAACGAACAAAGTGACACCAAAATAACAAAAATCCCACCAGGAAAACTGGTGATTCTGAATTTTTACATTTTTAAGTAGAAATAGGGCCAAGACACCAATAGTGCTAATGATAGTATAGTCAATAGTCACCATAGAACAGGACCTAGGCACAATTTGACGCTAACTGCTGTGAGAAGTTGGGTTGTTAGTTGACTGGAATGTGAGCCCTGGTCAAGCAGCAACCACAGTCCTTGCCAGAGTGGGGCACATGCCAATCCTAAATTAACCTGTGCTCAACTCTCTGGTACCTTGGCACAGAGCAGTCAGGCTTAACTTAGAGGCAATGTGTAACGTATTTGTGCAACACTTCAAACAGTAGAAAAGTGAAAACACCACACAAAAAGGATCTCACACCAAGTTAGAAACATATAACCTTCTTTAATAAATAAAACAACACCAAAACGACAAATATCCAAGTTGTAGAACTAGAGATATTCAAGTTTAAAGAATTCAGTGAAAATAGAGCCAACTATGGATATCGGGTAGCGCCGGACTGAGTCAAAGTTACAAGTTTAGGCCAACTGTGATGGAGTGCAGGCCAGCTTTTGGGACCCAGTTAGGCCTGCTGGACAAAGCTTCTTAAATCCTGGTTTGCAGAGTGCTGCGAGAATCTGCGTTGAAGATGCTTCATACAGCCGAAGTGATGTGTCGCTTCTGAGATGTGGTGAGGCTATGAATCAAGGGCCTGCATCATCATCATCAAGAATCCTGTCAAGGGGGCTTGGGATGCGAAGTGCAGAATCAAGGATGCTGTGCACTGTCGGGGCGATGAGCCAGTTCTGAAAAGCTGCAAGGCTACTATGTGGAGTCTGACGCCATTGTCGAGGCTGCCGTCTCCAAGGGATGGGAGGGCTGCGCCGAGGATGCATAAGAGAGTGGTGGTTCTATTAGACTGTGGAAATGTAGGTCTTTGCAATGCGTCCTATCCATACAGCAGTGGAGATGTATCAGTTCTGCTCGGTTTTTGCCGTGCAGCAGATGAGATGTGTCATTTCCGCTGGATCCACAGAGGATGGCAGAGCACATTAAGCACACTTCCAAGGGTTCAGGACTAGGGTAACACCACTCAGCAGGGTAGAACCACAGATGGCTGAGTTCACAAGAAGGTGCAAGTTTGTTGGAAGCCTGTTGTGTCCCTGAGGTTTCAGATTAGTAAGCCAGCCAACTAGCCCTTGGAGTCACTCTGGCTTCTAGGTTCATGAGATGCCGGTCCAGTCCGTCTCACCCAGGTAAGAAGACAGCAGGTCAGCACAGCAGGGCAGCAGTTCCTTCGGAGCAGCAGTCCAGCAGAGTGGCAGTCCTAATAGCAGCACAGCAGTTCTTCTTCCTGGCAGAGTATCCACAGGACCAGAAGTGTACTGAAGTGGTGGTGTCTGAGGTTCTTCTTTTATATACAGTTGTGCATTTGAAGTAGAGAGAAGCTTCTAGAGGCATGCCTTTGAAGTGCACAGGTGCCCTGCCTACCTCGCTCAGGCGTCAGCCTAACTACAAGGGGTATGCAGCCATTTGTGTGGAGACAGGAAGCAGCCTATTCAAGTGTAAGTGAGGCTGGGTCCAGCTCCTCCCTCCCATCCTGCCAGTGATGCCCATCCAGTCAAATTTGAGCCCCCCATTCTGTATGGCTGGCCAGGAGGAATACTCAAAGCCCAACTGCCAACAACACCCTGTCATTTGACCCAGAGACAGGCTGCAGGCACCAAATGACTGAGATAAGAAAATGCCAACTTTCTAAAAGTGGAATTTTCGGAATTGTAATTTTAAATCTGAGTTTACCATAAGTTAGGATTTTAAATTGTGATTCCGGAGACACCAAGCATGAAGGGGTTACATGTTCCCGTTGGGAAATTACATTTATAAAATGTAATAAGATAATTCCAATGTTATCCTATGGGAAAGGCAGGCCTTGCTGTAGTGAAAAACTAATATAAGAGTTTTTCAGTAGCAGGACATTTAAAGCTTAAAAGTACATGTCCAACTTTTTAACTACACTACACCCTGTTCTTAGGGCTGTCCAGGGCCTGCTGTAGGGGTGACATATGTATTAAAAAGGAAGTTTTCAGCCTGGCAAAAGGTTTATTTTGCCAGATAGAAATGGCAGTTTAAAAGGGCACACACACAGGCTGTAATAGCAAACCTGAGACATGTTTTAAGTGCTACTTAAGTGGGTAGCAAAATCAGTGCTGCTGGCCCACCAGTAACATTTATTTTAAAGGCCCTGAGCACAGATAGTGCCAATTTACTAGGGGCTTACAAGTAAATTAAACACACCAACTAGGAAATTCACTATTCAACATGTTTTCAGGAGAGAGAGCACAAGAACTTTTGCACTGGTTAGCAGTGGTAAAGTGTGGAGAGTCCTAAGGCCAGCAAAAATAAATTCAGCAAAAACAGGAGGTCTGAAGGCAAAATGTTAGCAGAAAACCACATCAAGGATGCCAAGTCTAACAAATGCAATAGAGCTTGGGTCAGACGTAATAACAATTTTCACCCTGGTCATGGTCAAAGATTTTACCTTCTGACTTAATCTCCCAATGCACAACAGGATTTGAGTTTTAAAGCCCCCTCCCACCACCAGGACCTATGGGGAGGTTCTTTGAGACTCAAAGGGTGTCAGGCAGAGTCCTATCAATGTCCAGTTGCCACTGATCACCTGGGCAGTTGCAGGAAAGGCTTCTTGGAACTTGTTGTGTCACTGTAGCATGAACAGGAGGTCAGAGTTATAACACTTGGAGTCCACTTCTTTGTCCTGGGTACACGAGGGAAAGCAGATCCCATGTTCTAGGCTCTTCTCTGGTCTCAGATGGCAAGTTCAGTCCTCTTATGATCTTCCACAGGTGCAAGAGTGTACCGAAGTGGATATTCAGAGGTGGCACAGTTATGCCTAACATGTGCTAGTGGGTGGGATTGACCCCTGGGGATACCCTACCACAAAGGGTAAAAATTCCAAGGGCTAGACCTACCCACTTTGGACATTTTAAAGATGGACAATGTCTTCTGCCACACTAAACTTGGTCTCTGAGGTTGGGGGGTTTGTGCTGGGAATGTACTATGGTAATCCTAATGTCCTCCCACATCTCCTACTTAAATCCAGTTTTAGGCAGCCCCGGTACCACAACTAACTCAGACATAAGCCTGGTAAAATCTAAGCTGAGCTTTCAGCAACCAGGCAGGGGATATACAAAAAGGGGCATATTTATTAAAGACTTGCATCACCCTTGCGCCACACAAGGGGGCACAAGAGCGATTCAACTCCTAAGTTGGATTTATAAAACCACGCAAGACCACCTTGCATGCCATTGTGTGGTTGGATAAATCTAGAGTAACGCAACGCAGCACAAATCACAGCATTGCGTTACTGTGCCCTAGGAAGGCGTTCTATGGGTAGAGCGTGGATGTTCCCATGCATCCACCCATGGATTTTGGCGCATTTCCAGATTTAAAATTAGTGGTAGACCTGGGAATGCGTCAAAAAGCAAAGCCTCCCCAGGTGAGGTGTAACAAGGAGAAATATCTTTTTTTCTCCTCTTTACTTCCTCTTTACATGTTTGCTGCATTCTGCAGCACTTATAGAAAGAAAGAACTGCCTCAGAGGATTGTTTTTGTATAGGAAGGTGTCCCTTCCTGCACAAAAACAATCCTGCTTACAACGCAGGAACCCTGGCACCATAGTGTTATATGCAAAACCCCGTCAGACCTGTCAAGCAAGATGTCTCTATTGTCAAAGAGGATGCTCACAGCCCCATCCTGGTGGTCATTCTAGACCAGTTCTGTGGCAGATCTTCCTCCTACAGGAGCCGGGCTGACTAGAAGGACAAAAGGAAAGGCAGGCGTAGGTCTCAGCTACATCTGCCTGTGACAGGGGAGGCCCCTTCAAAGTGAACCAATAGTCTGCACAAATCCCTCAGGTCCTACTGTCAAGGGGAGGACAACACCTCTGCAAGCCAAAGGCCCATTGTCCCTCTCCAACAGCAGATCACACCTCAAGGCATGGGAGCCATCAAGCTGCTAAGGGACAGTTGAATGCTTACCTAAAGGCCTCTAGAGAAGATGAAAATAAAGAGAATGGAAAAAAAAGTTTACAATCTTTGAAACAAGGAAGGACTTATTCATTAAGAAACCTCCTCAAAGATCTTGGCAATGATTATAATATACCATCTCTGGTCATCTCTTCAGTCCTTAATTGCATTTTTCACAGAGGAGTGAAAAAAGGACTGGGAAGTAGAAAGTTAAATGGTTGAAATGCTGGACTGAAAAAATGAAGTAAACAAAAAAGAAAAGGAAACATTGTAAGATAAAAAAAAGCTTTGTGAAAGAAAAATTACATTCACTCCAACCCTGACTAATGATCCTCCTTCAGTGGTAATGCAATCAAATGAAGACCCTCCACAAATTCTATTCATGGACAAAGCTCTCTAAGAAAAGAGCAAACAAAGTATTCAAATTCTTCTTTGTTAGGAGTGCAGTGTCCATAGGACGTTTTTCCAGCTTTGACTATAAAGGGAAATAGTGAAATATCAATGGTTAAATCAAATCTAAATGTAAATGATTTCACACCATCTGTAGTGTTTTCTCATGAAAGATTAAATAAAGATCATAATTTAAATGTAAGAAAATGCACACCATACACAATGTCCCCTCACGTAAGAAAATCCGAACTAACAATATACTCGCCATTACAGAGCGATGATTACTTCTCTAGACTTTCAAATTCTTTAGACTTTATTGTACAAAGTACATCTCTTGATAGATCTTACTTATTAAAATGTTTGGATGAAGTAGATGATTTGAAAATGGTGACCACTATTAGTTTAAATGTTGTTGTCATTCTTGATTCGTCTAGCAGTAATGGTTCTAGAGTGGGGTTTTATTCAAAGGTAACAGTATTCCAAAATTGTGATTATTTCCTTAGTAGAGGAATTTATGCTATTCCCTTTTACCATTTTGCAAAAATGTTAAAGTATGGTATTAAGCACACTAGAGATTAGAGCAGAGTGATGATTTTAATGTGTCAAGCAGATATGTTAAAAAAATGCAAAGGCCACAGTAGGTTCAATGAGCCGGAAGGGATGATGATATCTACTTCAAAGGACGAATAAATGTCTGTTATTCATTTTAAAGATAATGATCTGTTGGCTGGCGGGGGTTGGCTGGTACAATTAATCAAAAACTAATAAAGGAAAACTATTCTTTCTAACATTTCTCATTGGGATAAAGGTCCTTTCCTAAAATATGGCGCATTTGAAAAGTTTAAAGCAGATATTATTTGCATTCAAGAGACATAATCTGTACACAACATTAAGGTTGAACATTACTTTGTCCTTATTGGTCCCACAAAAAAAATCCAAGAAAGGACACTGCAGTGGGGCATAGCGACCCTATTAAGTATGAATTACAAGTGCTCCTACCGTATGATTTGCCATTCATCCAATTTAACACTTTGCATAAATATTATTGTAAAACCCAGGAAGTTGCCTCTATTTGTTTTTCAATGTATACATCCCACCAGGGACATGAAATGGTCCCTTGGCAAAACCTAATTTGTCATTTATATTTCAAATAATTGAAGAATAAAACTACCACTATATAATTATGTGAGGTAGGTTTAATGCCAAAGTCTCTAACCATGCAAAAGTAGTTTTTGTTGAAACAGAAAGAGAGGAGGCCTTCAATATCCCCCCATCCATATTTCCTAAGGGCATTAAAGCAGATAAACAAGAATTGCTACTTTTATATTTTTTGAGGGAACATGACTGTATCATTGTAAATGGAAGGATGGGTTTGTATATTTCCACTAATCACACCCATTATTGTAGCATAAGGTCATCTCTAATAAATTATTTAGGAACATGTAATACATGAGATTCTGTAATCCTATATAAATTCCAGTCTCTAATTTCATTATAATATGCGACTTGGGATGCACCCAATCACCAATTATAAAGAAAAGATATCAGAACTTGACTATTATAAGTTATTACAGTTGAGTTCTGGTGACACAATGCCTGCTGCCAGAGCCAGCAGCCGAGGTAAAAGGCAGGTCAGGTCAAGGAGCATAATTGAAGCAACTGTTTAAAGGAACAAAAACAAAATGTTGCTTTTCTTTCTTATGTTCTATTTTTTAGCTTACAAGGACAAGCAAAGAGAACATGGTTATTTTTTGCACTCCTTAGATAGAGAAAAGCTAGAATCTTTCTGCATGTTACTACACATTAAGAGCTAGTGCAGCCTTTAAAAAAAAAAAAAAAAAGAAAACTTCTATTGAACTGATTCTAATATCTTTTTCCAACAAATATCTAACAGGTTTTTGATGTGCTTAATTTTGCACTATAGGTTATATTTTTATTCTTCGTGTTTGCAAACATGCTCTCTCTTTCATATACAAGAGCTTTACACCAAGGTCTTTAATGGTTTGTGGGGAAAGTGATGGTGTGACCATGTATTATATGGAATTAAGTACCCCCGGCGTACACGATAAGGATATTGCAAGTCACCTCGGAGTTTATAACTTTCGTCCTCGTTTGTCTATATGGTTATGGAACTTCTCTGTGACTTGCAATATCCTTATCATGTACGGCAGTGGGTACTTTATCCCTTATGTAATATCTTTTGTTTGGTGTCTAACATGAGGGTCCTTGATAACATCCACAGTGACCATGATATATTATCATTTAGCCTTGACTTCCCACTAAAAGATACCAAGCCTTGCAACATAAAAGGGTATATGGTTTATTTCTCAAAAATTATTCTAACTGAAAACCTAAAATTGGCTTTTGAAGAATATTTAAGACAGATTCTAATTCAATTGTCAAGCATGAAAACTATATGATACGTGTTGGGGGAAGAGGTCTCAGGGAGCACAGGAATCCAAGGTTCCATTAACAGTGAGAAAAATGTTGTCCAAACACAAACTTACGAGGGAAATATATATGCTGATTTTATGCCAGTTTATAAATTTCTCTCCAATGCGAAGTAAGCTAATTGGTTTAATGAAAAGGAGGAGGCCTAGACATCAAATTGTCATGAAACAATTCCACTCAGATCAACTCTGGATTGACATGCAAGAGGCTGAAAGTGTCAACAATCCTAGAAAATATTAGAAGTTAATTACTGAGTGTAGCGAACATACTTTTGAGTCAAAGCCAATCACAATTAATAAAGGTAAATGGGTTAAATACTTCATTAAACTATATGCATCAAGTGCTAAACATCAGATAGATATCTTCAAACTTTCAGGTCATTCCCTTACTTTCATAGGGGAATTTGGACCCCCCAACCTCTGAGCAGATGAAAGATTATATATTAAAGGGCAGACCATTAGGAGCTATGCACCCAGAAATTCCTATTACTATGATTAAGAGAAAATAATGTCTTTGGTCTATTTCTTTACATCCTCTATTCAACCACTGTTATCAAAAGGGAGAAATGTGAAGCTCTTGGACTGGATATGTTGTTCCGCTAAATAGAAAGGATCCTGTAGCCTCCCTAACAACTATAGGCAGATAAACCTATTAGATTCGGTGGGTAAGATTTTTGCAAAAAGTATATCAGTACAACTGAGTAGCTGAGTAGTCTATAGAGCAGTATTACCAGTGGAACAGGAAGGTTTCAGGGATAATAGTTCAACTATAGACAATATTGCAATACTTCAATCAATCATTGAAAAATTAGTATATACTGGGGCCAATTTATCCATGCAGCCTTGATAGAAGGTATTCCATGTCATCTATTACACTTAATAATATCTTTGCATACTACAACTTGGTGTCATGTTTTAATGGGGGGTGTTTAGGGACTCTCTTTGAAAATAAGAATGGAAAATGGTTTAAAACAAGTTTGCATACTTGCACCTGTATAATTTTCACATTATATATAATAATTATTTTAATTCTGTTGAATGGCAATGCCACTAGAGTAAGGAGATCAACATTATCTTGCATGCTATATGCTGATGATATTGTTATACTAGACCTAAGTCCAAAGGATTGCAAAATCACCTAGATAGCCCTTTCCGTTATGCACAGATCACTACTCAAAGATAAATTTGATGAAAAGTAAAGTTCTGATTTTTAAGGGTAAAAGACACCAAATTATAATTAGGTTCAAGTGGTTTCTGGGGAATGAAAACTTAGAAATGGTAAAAATGTATCCTTATTTAGGAAAATGTTTACTTCCACATTGAATTATAAAGAACATTTATTACATGAGTCGCCAAGTAAAATCCAGTGAGAACAGCCTTAGAATCTTTTACAATGCACGTGGGCATAGGCATTTTATCAGCTTAAAATTCTCCCATGTCTACTGTATGCTATAATGCCATCCTACTAAAAACTTGGAATATTTTGAAGGGTAAAATATTACATAAGCTCTGTAATTTTAATACTTATAGACATAGAAGGAATTCACTTGGAGGTTTGTTTGAATACTACTTTTCTCCTAGGATTGGCAGTTGATTTACAATGGCGGCACCAGCTGCTTCACTTCAAAGCGAACTCTTTGCACAATTTATTGCACCATGTAAAGATTCATCCAAAAAGGGAAGATAGCATATTTCATTGTATTGTTATGCAGTACAACTGTATACGCTTCAGCAGACTGATTTGGAGTCTATGACATTAAAGGAATTGAAATCCCATCTGAAATTGCTAACCTCTAGTGTGAGTATAACATTAGATACTAACTACTGCATGCATAGGGATAGTTTTACCACTATATTCACTTCTTGTAATGATTGAAAAAAGCAGCCCTATTTAACTTAAAATATGTAACACAGTCTCAAACATTTCTTTTTAATGCTAGAAATGACCGTAGTTCTGTTAAGGATTGTAAATGGACCCTGGCATTACTTGGCTGTTAAAGTTGAATATGTGATCTGTGTAGTAATGATGTTCAAGATTTGGATCATGTTGATTTTAACTGTCCTACATTGCACTTTTGATGCTTTCAACTTTTGGCAGCACTGTTTTAAAATGTTTAGATTTTTAGATTTTTTAAAAGTTTTTTAAATATTTGTATATATGTATGTGGATCTCTAGGAAAATTCAAATTTCCAAATAAATAAATGAAATAAGAAATAACTCAGTCAATGTATACCTTAAATTATTTCATTACACATAGATAACACAGGTGAAATACAGCATATTTGACCTAAACCATGAGTGTACTGAGTACATTTTTGTTCTTAAGGGTTGTTAATGCTATGTTTTGAATGCTATAGAAAACAAAGGCACACATTTTTCACTAGAGCATAGCATATTAATTTATGACATTATGTAAAATAAACAGAGTTTTTCAGGAAGGTATATAAGGCCATTGTGGTAGTAGACTTTCCAGTCATAAATAATTCCTTTTAACAACCACTGTTCTTACATCAACTCTACACACAGGTACCCACACAGCAAGCACTCATCACTCCAATCTTGAATGAGTCAGATGCTACCAACTTAACTGAAACTTTATATCTCAAAACTTTAATAAAAAGTCAATCAGTATATCATATATCATTACAACATCTCACAAGTTAAAATTTAATTGCATAAAAGGACTAAACATATATTTCTTGTAAAATACACAAAAACTACATAAAAACAATCTAAAGGAGAGAAAACATACAAGACAAATACATCTGTCATTGATTTGAGACAGTTTGTAGGAATCTATCAGAAAAGACACAAGATGAAAACCAATTCCTTTTCTAATGTGCTCATCTGTTCCTCAAACTTAGCACAGTGTATGTGTTCACGCGTTTCGGTGGATCGTCAAATTTATAGCCATCTTCTTCAAGTCAACAAAGATATTCCCCTCCTAAGAACATCAATTATCTTAAAAACCTGTGTAGAAAACATATAAAAAATGTATGTATGTATATATATATTCACTGAAAAAACCATCGGTTTCAGGGACGTTATAGTTAGAAATTAGCATTTAAAAAACCTTTGAAATTCACTGGAAAAAACACAGGTTTCAGGGACTTTATAGTTAGTTGGACATTTCACTCATACAAATCCAGAGAAATTCGGCCATTATAGTTAGTTGAGCTAACTATAACTCGCGCCCCCGCAATGCAGTGCTGATGACGTCACATATTACATCACTCATGACATGGTCAGTGACATCACTGATGATGTCACTGATGACATCTCAAATGACATCACTGATGACATCATCCACTTAATCTTTGATGCACCTCCTCACACTCTAATATAACCTTTCATACACCCACTCTAAAATACAGACTACCATTTTCGAAACCATAGACACACCAATACCAGTAAGTACAAACCCATTCACTGATTGATAGGTCCACATACACATCCACTCACTCACTCATACAGGCACTAATACAGTCAGTCACTCATTAATACAGCCACTATTATATGCACTCATACACCCATACAGACACTCACAGACCACCACTCACCCATAGAGTTACTCACACACCTAGTCAGTCACCCAAAGAGTCAACCAGACTGCCATTTACTCACCTATACAGTTATACACACACCACCTCACTTATTCATACATATACTAACACATATTTACTCTCTTATTCAATCACTGACACAAGCACACACTCATCCATACAGCCACTCTCACAATCACTCACTCCCACATATAGTCAGTTATATACTCCAAAACTCACATATACTGCCTTTCACATATGTAGTTACTCACACGTATACCACTGAGACATCCATTCACTCACCAACACAGCCATACGCACACTCACTCACCCATACAGCCCCTCGCAGATGCACTCATAAACCCATACACCCACTGAATCACCCAGTCACACATCCATGCAGGGAGTTACGTCCCCACCCACCCACATAGACACTCAGGCACCCATACAGGTACTCAGACAACGAATTATTAAACCATATAGACACTCATGTAGCTACTCACCAACCCATGCAGCCACTTACATACCAACTGACAGACTGATATAGACATTCACACTGATTAGTCATTCACCCATGCATTCACTAAGACACATTTATTCACTCACTTATACAGTCAGTCACCCACACACTAATTCATCCATTCAGATACTCATACACCCACTCATTCTTCAATACACCTTTGATTATCTATATATAACATTCTTAAACTTTTAAAAATCATCCAGTCTCTAGATGATGTCATCAGTGATGTCATTTGAGATGTCATCAGTGATGTCACTGACCATGTCATGAGTGATGTAATATGTGACATCATCAGCAGTGCATTGCGGGGTCGCCGGTTATAGTTACCTCAACTAACTATAACGGCCAAATTTCTTTGGTTTTGTACCAGTGAAATGCCCAACTAACTATAACGTCCCTGAAACCTGTGTTTTTTTCAGTGAATTTCTAAGGTTTTTTTAAATGCCAATTTCTAACTATAACGTAGTAGTAGCATTAGCAGAGTGGTGCAGAAAGGGGGCTCAGAAATTCCGCTGCGTAGGACTTAGAGGAGGTACCAGGAGGGCTTCTTGGCCCCCAAAGTCCCTCAAGAGCAAAGTGGACTTCATCCCCCAACCCGTAGTGTGACAGGAGGCGTGTTTGCAGAGCGGTGGAGAAAAGGGGGTGTGGCCTCCGAAGACGTCTTACCAATTCCACTGTGTGGGACTTACTGGAGGTAGCAGGAGGGGTAGTTGGCCCCCAAGGACAATCTTGGGGGCCAACTACCCCTCATATTACCTCCAGTAAGTCCCACACAGCAGCATTGGTAAGTTCTCAAAGGAGGCCCAGCCCCCTTTGCTCACCAGTCTACAAACGCACTCCCCGGCGCACTCTTGGATGGGGAGTGAAGTCCCCTTCGCTGCTGGGGGTCCTTAGGGGCCAACTAGCCTACCTGATATCTCCAGTAAGTCCCAGATAGTGGGATTGCTGAGAGGTGGACAGAGGCCATGCCCCCTTTCTGCACCACTCTGCAAACGCGCCTCCTGGCATGCTCTTGGTTGGGGGATGAAGTCCCCTTGCCTCCTGAGGGTCCCTGGGGGTCAACTAGCCCTCCTGTTAGCTGCAGTAAGCCCCACACAGCTGGATTGCTGAGAGTGCTCCGAGGACACCCCCCTTTTTATACGAACTGTGCAAAAGCGCCTCCTTGCGCACTCCTGCTAGGGAGATGAAGGCCACTTTAGTCCTGAGGTCCTCAGGACACAAAAGGACCTCATCGCCACACCAGCAGTGTGCCAACAGGTCCGTTTGCAGAGTGGTGTAAAACGGGGCATGGCTTCGGACCACCTCTTAGCAATCCTACTGTGTGGGGCTTATTGGAGGTACCTGGTGGGCTAGTTGGCCCCTAAGTACCCTTCAGATTCTAGGAGACGTAATCCCCCAACCCAGAACGCGGCAGGAGGCGTGTCTGCAGAGTGGTGCAGGAAGGGGGCGGGGCCTCCGGCGAGATGCCGGCTTTTTTTTTTTTTTTGGTTTGTTCGAAGGGGGGCTGTGTGGCCCCCCTTCCCTTAATATTTTTAGGGCTCTGGGGACCCCGTCCCCCAGGGCCTGACCCATCTTTAAAAAAACAAAAACAAAAACGGGAAGGGGGCCATGCAGCCCCCCTCCCTTGGCTGATTTCGGCCCCAGGGACCCCATCCCCCGGGGAATGGCTACATATTTTTTTTTCTTTTTTTAATGGAGACGGGCCACGCGGCCCCCCTCCTGAAGCCTTTATCGGCCCCAGGGACCCCATCCCCTGGAGCATTGCCATGTTTTAAAAAAATAAATAACTAAATAAATATTCAGGAGGGGGCCGCAAGGCCCCCCTTCCCTGGGCCACTTATGGCCCCTGGGACCCCATCCCCTGGGGCCAGCCCTCACGTCGGAGAACGCAGGGTGAGCCCCAATACCCCCACGGTCCCTGATGGCTCCCCACCTCCTGCGGGAGCTGGCATTGCTTTTGGACAACGGGAGCTGCAAACATGCAGCTCCCCTTGTCCAAAAGCAATTCCATGAAGCAATTCTGCTTTGCTTCATGGAAGCGAGAGCAGGTTTCCTGCTCTCGCTACCATGAAGCAAAGCAGAAGTTTGCTATGACAGGGCGGGAGCCATAGCAAACTGCAATGTCCTGGGGTGGGTACCCCAGGACATTGCTGGAGCCGGCCCTGGGGGTCAGGGGCCCCCAGGGCCATCTAGGGCTCCAGGAGGGAGACCGCACAGCACCCCTCCCAACACAATTTAAGCCCCGGGGAGATGGTGGGGCCAGGGGGTCCGCAACAGACCCCCGCCCTTAATTAAAGTTTGCCCTGGGGAGGTGGTGGTCCCCAGGGCAGTGTGGGGAGGGGCAGGAGTCCCCCCACACTTTCTTTTACATTAGTTGAGAAGGAGGTGGCGGTCCCATTAGTTTTGGAAATTTCACAAAGATTTGTCAAACGGCTCCAAATATATTGGCAAATCAAACAACACTTTTCCTATGGAAACTAGGTCCTAACTATAACTACCTACTGGTGACTGCCAGTAGTTAATATATATATATTTATATATGTATATATATATATATATATATATATATATATATATATATATATATATATTCACTGAAAAAACCATAGGTTTTAGGGACAGTTATAGTTAGTTGGACATTTCACTCGTACAAAACCCGTGAAATTCCCCCGTTATAGTTAGTTCAGCTAACTATAACTCGCGCCCCGCAATGCACTGCTGATGACGTCACATATTACATCACTCATGACATGGTCAGTGACATCACTGATGACATCACTGATGACATCTCAAATGACATCACTGATGACATCATCCAGTGACTGTGTGTTTCTGTAAAGTTTAAATATTTTTAATATATATAGGAAAAGACGTATTGAAGAATGAGTGGGTGTGTAAGTGTCTGTATGGATGATTTAGTAGGTGCGTGACTGACTCTATAAGTGAGTGATTTAACGTATCTTACTGAATGCATGGGTTAGTGACTAAACTGGGTGAATGTCTGTATCCGTCTGTCTGTTGCTGTGTAAGTGGCTGCATGGGTTTGTGAATAGCTACATGAGTGTCTATATGAGTTATTGATTGGTTGTCTGAGTATCTGTATGGGTGCCTGAGTGTTTGTGTGGGTGGGGTGTGTGCGACTCTGTGCATAGATGTGTGAGTGGGTGATTCACTGGGTGGATGGTTTCAAGAGTGCATCTGTGATAGACTGTATGGGTGGGTAAGTGTGTGTAAGAGTGTGTTAGTGAGTGAATGTATGTCCCAGTGGTACATGTGTGAGTAACTACATATGTGAAAGGCAGTATATATGTGTGTTGGAATATATAAATAGCTATAAGCGAGAGTGAGTGATTGTGATAGTGGCTGTATGGATGAGTGTGCTTGTATCAGTGATTGTATAAGAGCGTAACAATGTGCTAGTATTTGTATGATTAAGTGAGCTGGTGTGTGTATAACTGTATAGGTGAGTAAATGGCAGTGTGTTTAATTATTTGCATGACTGACTAGGTGTGTGAGTACCTCTATGGATGAGTGGCGGTGTTTGAGTGTCTATATAGGAGTAAGAGTGCATATGATAGTCCTGTACTGAGTGACCATAAGTATGAGTGACTGTACGGGTGAGTGAGTGGATGTGTGTGTGTAGACCTAAGAATCAGTGAGTGGGTATGTAGTTATTGGTGTTGGAGTGTCTATAGTTTTGCGAATGGCAGTCTGTAATTTAGATTGGGTGTATCAAAGGTTATATTAGGGTGTGAGGAGCTGCATCAGATTATCACGTGGATGATGTCATCAGTGATGTCATTTGAGATGTCATCCGTGATGTCATCAGTGATGTCACTGACCATGTCATGAGTGATGTAATATGTGACGTCATCAGCAGTGCATTGCGGGGGCGCGAGTTATAGTTATCTGAACTAACTATAACGGGGGAATTTCACGGGTTTTGTACGAGTGAAATGTCCAACTAACTATAACTGTCCCTAAAACCTATGGTTTTTTCAGTGAATTTCAAAAGTTTTTTAAATGCTAATTTGTAACTATAACATTTCTGAAACCTATGGTTTTTTCAGTGAATTTCAAAGGTTTTTTAAATGCTAATTTGTAACTATAACTGTCCCTAAAACCTATGTTTTTTTCAGTGAATTTCAAAGGTTTTTTAAATGCTAATTTGTAACTATAACATGTCTGAAACCTATGGTTTTTTCAGTGAATTTCAAAGGTTTTTTAAATGCTAATTTGTAACTATAACATGCCTGAAACCTACGGTTTTTTCAGTGAATTTCAAAGGTTTTTTAAATGTATTAATTTTTATATTATTTTTTTTCATACTGATTTACTACATTTTTAGAAACAATTTCTTTTACATATTTTATTTTTTAAATTACATTGTAATTACATTATACATTACATTACAAAAAATACTTTCTCAGAATGAATTACTTTAGTTTAAATACTTAGCACATAGGCAATAGACTTTTAAGTACAGTAGTTACAGTTGTTGCAATGGGCAACACATTTTCAAACACAATGCAACATTCAGCTCAATGTGAATTTCTAGTTAAATGCAATTAGTTACTTTATGGATTACTTTTCTAACCACAGGACTGGATCCTAGATTCAGTCCTGGGACATCTCCTGTAAACAGTTGAGTAAAAGCGTTTTGGTTACAGTCGTGATTTTTAAGGAATATTATTGTATTTTAAAAGTTGACACTTAGAAACTTTTCCTCATAGAATCACCAATGTTATCCTATGGAAGGAAATTCACTTAGCAGGTAAAAACTGTTATCGTTACTTTTTCTTACTCAGTGTTGGATCCTGGATCCAGCACTGGTGCATCTCCTGTAAACAGTTGAAAAAATGCGTTTAAGTCATACAGGCGATTTTTTAAGGAATATTTGTAGTTTGTGAAAATCGACACTGAAACTTTTCTGCTGAAAACCAGACAATGGATTCCTATGGAAGAAAAGATAAGTTACTGGTAAGTACGGTTAAAATTACTTTTCAGGGTCAGTGCTGGGCTAAAAGATGCAGCACTGGGTTCTCTCCTGATAACAGGTGAGTAAATCGGAATTCGTATTTCGGCTGATTTTAGAGGAATATTTGTATGTTTCAAAAATCAACACTTAGAAACTTTTTCAGCAAAAAGCAGGCAATGATATCCTATGGAAGGAAATTCAAGTTACTGGTAAGTACGGTTAAAATTACTTTTGAGGATCAGTACTGGGCTGAAAGATGCAGCACTGAGGTCTCTCCTGATAACAGGTAAGTAAATCGGAATTCGTATTTTGGCTGATTTTAGAGGAATATTATAAAGTTCCAAAACTCCACACTTAGAAGAATTTCCAAGTGAAACCAGTCAATAATATCCTATGGAAGGAAATTCAAGTTACTGGTAAGTACGGTTAAAATTACTTTTCAGGACCAGTACTGGGCTGAAAGATACAGCACTGAGGTCTCTCCTTATAACAGGTGAGTAAATCGGAATTCGTATTTCGGCTGATTTTAGAGGAATATTTGTATGTTTCAAAAATCAACACTTAGAAACTTTTTCAGCAAAAAGCAGGCAATTATATCCTATGGAAGGAAATTCAAGTTACTGGTAAGTACGGTTAAAATTACTTTTGAGGATCAGTACTGGGCTGAAAGATACAGCACTGAGGTCTCTCCTTATAAAAGGTGAGTAAATCGGAATTCGTATTTCGGCTGATTTTAGAGGAATATTTGTATGTTTCAAAAATCAACACTTAGAAACTTTTTCAGCAAAAAGAAGGCAATGATATCCTATGGAAGGAAATTCAAGTTACTGGTAAGTACGGTTAAAATTACTTTTCAGGACCAGTACTGGGCTGAGAGACTGAGGTCTCTCCTTATAACAGGTGAGTAAATCGGAATTCGTATTTCGGATGATTTTAGAAGAATATTTGCACAATGGTGAAGGGAGGGGACGGGGCCTGAGGTGACATCTGTGCAAAGGCGCCCCGTGGCGCGTTTTAAGTTGGGGGATTAAGTCCCCTTGAATCCTGAGGGTCCCTAGGGGCCAACTAGCCCACCAGGAACCTCCAATATGCGCCAGGGGCTGCGTTGCAGAGACGTGTAGAGAGGCCACACCCCTTTTACACCTCTCTGCAACGCAGCTCTGTGGCGCTTTCTGGATGTACCTGTTGGGCTAGTTGGCCCCAGAGACACTCAGGATTGAAGGGGATTTAATTCCCCATCTTAAAACGCGCCACGGGGCCTGTTTGCACACATGTCACCTGAAGCCCCGCCCCTCCCTTCACCACTGTGCAAACGCGCCCCGTGGCGCGTTTTAAGTTGGGGGATTAAGTCCCCTTGAATCCTGAGGGTCCCCGGAGTCCAACTAGCCCACCATATACCTCCAAAAAGCGCCACAGAGCTGCGTTGCAGAGAGGTGTAAAAGGGGCGTGGCCTCTGTACACCTCTCTGCAAGGCAGCCCCTGGCGCATACTGGAGGTTCCTGGTGGGCTAGTTGGCCCCCAGGGACCCCCAGTATTCAAGGAGAATTCGTTCCCCTCTGCAAACGCGCCAGGGGCGCGTTTGCAGAGTGGTGAAGGAAGGGGGCGGGGCCTGCGGGCCCGATCGTTTTTTTTTTTATTTTTTTTTTTTGTCCCCTGAAGGGGGGCTGTGTGGCCCCCCTTCCTTTTTTCTCTTTTTGGGCCCTGGGGACCCCATCCCCCAGGGCCTTACCCCTTTTTTTAAATTACAAAAAAAAAAAAAAAACGGGAAGGGGGCCGCGTGGCCCCCCTTCCCTGGGCCTGTATTGGCCCCGGGGACCCCATCCCCCGGGGCATGGCCTCTATATTTATTATTTTAAGGGGGCAGCGTGGCCCCCCTCCTCTGGCCATTTTAAGGCCCCCCTCCTCTGGCCATTTTAAGGCCCCGGGGACCCCATCCCCCAGGGCCGGCCTTTCCATTTTTTTATTTTATTTTTTTTTTCTCTTTTTTGGGGAGGGGGGCCGCGTGGCCCCCCTCCCGGCGTGGCCCCCCTCCCGGGCCACTACTTGCCCCGGGGACCCCATCCCCCGGGGCTGGCCCTCTCCGTTGGGGACTGTGGGGGGTCCCCAATCCCCCCACAGTCCCGCCGGCTCCCCACGTCCCTTGGGAGCCGGCATTGCTTACACATGGGGAGCAGCTGACATGCTGCTCCCCATGTGGAAAAGCAATCGGCTTTGGATATTGGAAGCGAGAGCAGGTTTCCTGCTCTCTCTTCCAATATCCAAAGCAGTTTGCTATGGCAGGACGGGAGCCACGAGGCTCCCGTCCTGTCATTGCAAACAGCAGTGTCCTGGGGGTAGGCACCCCGGGACACTGCAGGAGCCGGCCCTGGGGGGTGGTGGTCCCCAGGGCCATCAAGGGCTCCAGGAGGGGGCCGCGCGGCCCCCCTCCCATTCAGTACACAGCCCCGGGGAGGTGGTGGTCCCCGGGGCTCTGGGGGTCCGTAACGGACCCCCATATTAAAATGTTTAGTGCCCCGGGGAGGTGGCGGTCCCCGGGGCGTGTGGGGGGGCTGGAGCCCCCCCCACACAGGTTTTCTAATGTATTTAAAAAAAGCCCGGGGAGGTGGTGGTCCCCGGGGCTGCGGAGGGCTCAGAGCCCTCCCGCACCATTTAAAAAAGCCCCGGGGGTGGCGGTCCCCGGGGCTTGGGGGCCCTTTGAGGCCCCCCACACATTAAATTATCCCCCCCCACCATGCCCCCAGGACTTGGCCCACCCGGGGGCCAATTAACATCGAAGCGCGGGATTTTTTTTTTTCGGCAGGATTCGCGCACCCTGAGCGCATCCTGCCGATTTTTTAAAAAATGTGTTTTATTTTTTTTTGCCCAGGGGGTCCTTGTGGGACCCCCTGAGCAAACCTAGGGGGTCAGGGTGTTTCTACCCTGCCCCCTTTGTGCGCTTTGCGCACTTGTTTCTGTCCCTCGGTTCTACCGAGGGACAAAATGGCTGCCAACATTTCCTGAATCGGAATGTTGACAGCCAGCTGACAGCCAATTAACATGCAGCTCGTGATCGGGACGGTGCGCGCAGGGTGCGCTGAGGGTACGCGGACCCTACTCGGCCATAGATATCACTAACTTTTTACTTTTCATTTTCTCAGCAACTACTGAACGGATTTACACCATTTAACAAAAGGGTTCTTTCTGAACCAAGAACTACCTCTTTGCCAAATTTGGTGTAATTCCGTTCAGCAGTTCGGGCTGTAGCCGTGTCTAAAGTTTCCTATGGAAAAGTGCATGGGGAAAACGCATTTTGGGACCCCCCTTTTTTCTCGGCCCCCGCTTGACGAATCCCCCCGAGACTTTCAGGGTAGGAGCGGACCGGAGCGGGCCACAAAGTTTGAATATTTCGCGAAGATACGTCAACCGGCAAGAGAGTTATTTCAAATAGAATGTCGTGGATTTCCTATGGATAATAGGTTGTAACTATAACTATCTACTGGCGACCGCCAGTAGATAATATATATATATATATATATATATATATATATATATATATATATATATATATATATACCTACTGGCGGTCGCCAGTAGGTAGTTATAGTTAGGACCTAGTTAAGCGGATAAGTCTGGCACTTTGCTGGCCCGCCTCATACGTGATGCACCCGCCCCTGTACCAATACTGGAAGCAACACTACCAGATGGCACAGTGGTGTATACACAGGCAGCAATCAATAATGCTTTTAGTAAATACTATGAGAAATTATACAGTGCACCACCGACCGCGCCACCAGAAAATATGGCAGAGTTCTTGGAAGGCTTAACATACCCTAGACTAACAAGGGCAGCCCAAGAGGAGTTAGAAGGTCCCATCACTAGGGCTGAAAGTAAAGAGGCCATTGGGGAACTCCCACGTAATAAGACGTAATAAGACCCCGGATTTGGAGGGGCTGCCAGCGGAATTCTATTCTACTTATGCAGGCAAGCTCGCTCCGCAACTCGAATGTTTATATAATGCAGCGCGAGAGGCCCATGCTCTCCCATTGTCCACTATGCATGCGCTAGCCATATCCCTTCCCAAACCGAACAGAGACCCATGTGATATGGCGGTTTACCACCCTCTCTCCCTCTTATCTACGGAGTATAAGATACTTAGCAAAATCTTGGCACGTCGACTCCTCCCCTACCTTCTCAAACTCATACATACAGACCAATGCGGGTTTGTCCCGGGTCGGAATACGTCCCTAATATAAGACGTCTGCACTGCGTCATGGAGACGGCCTCCAAGCTTTCAAGTAAGACTGGTTGTATTTCTCTTGACCTCCAACAGGCGTTTGGCACACTGCATTGGGATTATATGTTTGCAGTCCTGGGTAGATTTGGCGTGCCACCTAAATATGTACAATGGATCAAACTCTTATACACTGCCCCTACCGCCCAAGTTTGTACGTGATCTCATATATCTCACTTGTACCCGGTGGCAAGGGAAACAAGGCAGGGCTGTCCCCTCTCACCAATCCTGTTTGTAATGGCACTAGAACCCCTACTCATTAAACTCCGGGGGGAAGCTATAGATAAAGGGATCCCACTGGGAGTGACAACACATGTAGTATCAGCTTATGCTGACAACCTTATACTATATATCCAAGACTTAACGGACGACCTTGAGCCCATTCCATCTATATTTAGACATTTGGAAAGAATTTCAGGGTTAGCAATCAATGCTACAAAATCGCATGTGTTTTATATGCAACACAGGGAAGACCCAGAACCCATTCCCTTTGGCCCAGTGATTCTGACGGTTGCACCACGAACCTTCAAATACTTAGGTATACAAATCTACAGAGCATCCCAGGACCTTCTAGAAGGAAACCTTATGAAAACCATTAGCTCACAAAAGGCCCAGGTTACATTCTGGACATCGCTGCCTCTCTCAGTAATGGGCAGAATAGCTATATCCAAGATGGTGTTACTCCCAAGATTACTATATTATTTTACTAACCCGCCGATTCTGATACCGAACAGTGTCTTCCACACACTGGATGCCCTCCTTACAGAATTAATATGGGGTAAAGGACGTAGGAGGGTTAGTCTGGCAAAGCTCCAACTGAAACCTGAGGAGGGGGGACTGGGGGCTCCCGACTTTCGCACATATTGCGTGGCTGGCCAATTGCAATGGTTGTCGTATTGGCTGGCCGGCCGAAATTTGCACGAAATCGACTACACGCCTCAAAAATTGGCTCGAGGAACACTACATACACTGCTACTGCCTGCCACCAAAATACCACCTGCAACTTCACCTTTGCTTAAGGTTTCCCTGCTATATTGGAGACGGTCACTGTAATGCACCAAGAGGACTCCCCCATACTCAGCCAATATTCCACCACTTGGTATACCCACTAATACAGGGTTAATCACCAGCCGTAGCATTTCCCAATGGACACAGGAGGGCATAGAGACGGTGGGAAACCTGTTCATAGACGGTGTGTTAGCAGACCACGACAACTTTACCCAAGCTCAGGGAGTTCCCCGGACATTATTTCTACTGCATGCCGCTATAACTCATTATATCAAAAAACACTGGTTCCCAGATGGGAGAGAACTCTCGACACATAGATTGGTGCATGCAGTGCATTTGATGGGAATGACATTTGGTCCGTTGGCTATATAGAGACATTAGATCACACGTGGGCACCTCCCTTGGGCCATTACGTACAAAATGGGAGAGGGACTTTGGAAGGGACCTCACAGATAAGGAATGGGGCTACCCCCTAGAGCTCCCCAAAAAAGTGTCCTGCAACACTAAATTCAAATATATCCAACATATGGTTCTACATAGAGCGTACCTCACACCGCACCGCATCAACTGCATATTCCCAGACACACAGATCTGTTGCCCTAGGTGTAAGATGCCAGACATGGACTTACTACACATGCTATGGGACTGCCCACACTTAAGGGGGTTCTGGACAAAGATAGGTGGTACACTTCAGGATACGACAGGCACCTCAGGCTGGGACACAGCGGAAAGCTGCCTCCTGGGGCTACACCCTCGCCCGAAAAATCAGAGAATACAATATAGATTTGCGGATATGGCTATACTTTTGGCGAAACGTGCCATCACCATGAGGTGGAAGGCTACCTTTCCCCCTCGGGTGCACACTTGGCACACAGAGATGGTTCGTTGGGGGGGCGGAGAGTGCCATCCTTCGGTGGGAAGAACAAAGGGAGCAGCGTAAAATACCCATTTCTATGGAATGGAACCAAATGTTGGAAACATTAAAGGGTATAGACTTATTAGAACCCATCAGTTCTCAGAGTGTATAGGATCTTTCCCCTGCAATACGATGAGCCCAGTCAAAACCATATACAAGTAAAATAATAATATCCACGGCAACCATATGTCATGTACATATCAGACAAAATGATGCACCCCACAGGAATATTGTACAACAAACAATAAGTCATCATATAAGAGAGTGAGCCAGTTTGGGGGGTGGGGGGTACATTAAAGAGAAGTTGGGGTAGATGAATCTGATCCGTAAACGAATGTCAGACTACAAAGTCATCCAAAAATGAATATGAACACAGTTGTTTTAAGCATTGAAAAGTGTGCTCACAGATGCTGGGCCAAACTAGTAATAATGTTGATAAAGTGTTAAAGTGCGGAGGGCCTGACGAAAGACTACAAATGTACTGCTTGAAGATGATTCTAGTATATAAGACTATCATAATTGATTGTAATGTTCCTAACAATAAAATCAATAAAAATTGTGTAAAAAAATAAATAAATAAATAAAATAAACACCCACTGTCACTCCCACACAACCATTCACAAACCCATTGAAAGAGCCATGCCAGTACTTACACAGCCTCTTACTAATTGATAGATCTACACACATATCCACTTACTCACCCCTACTGCCACTTATTCACCCGCTCAGTCACCAATACAGCCATTGACATATCCACTCATATACCCATACAGGCACTCACACACTCATATACCCATACAAGTACTCACACACTGAGTGAGTCACCCATAGAACTACTCACACACCTACACACTCATCCATACTGTCAATGATACAGGTACATACTAACCCAATCAGTTACATACACATCCTCTTACTTGCTCATACAAATAGTGACAGATACTCATTCACCTATACAATCACTGAGAGAAGCATGTACTCATCCATATAGCCACTCTCACATTCACTCACTCATGCATACAGTCACTCCTATACCCAATCACTCACCTATACTGCCCTTCACATACACAGTTACTGACCCATACTGACACTCAATCACCCACACAGCCATAGAGACACTCACTCACTTCCAAAAGGTTTTATGGTTGGACGCCATGTTTGACAGAGTAGTCTGTCAAACTTGTACAACATTGACAGGAACTGCTGTGACAGCGGTTCCTGCCAATGTCTAGAGTTCCCCAGTGGGCCGACAGACAGCTCTAAATTTGGTGGGTGGAGGACCCTAAGTATGGTGGTGGTAAAGTTCTCTGCCATATTGACAGACTTAACTTCGCGCACCAAATTATAAATGTGGCGCTTGGCTTGTTACAAAATTTATCAGGATTTTCTTCCGGAAAATAAAAAGATTGGATAATGAAAAGGAAAAAATATTACATTACACAGAGCATCATACAGAGTTTTGCTAATGAGGATCTTTAATAGTCCAAAAAAAAAGGTTACTTTATTTTGCAAAATATTTCTATACGTGTCTGTTGGCTCCATTATTTTCTATGGAAGTGCGTTGCAGTACCAGTGGTTGGACATCTGTCATGCTGGACTTACTCCAAATCTCAGCTGCAGTTCAATTTTCCAGCCACTGACCTCTGTCACTCCCACATTTACTAATGTATGCATACATGTGTGGAGATCTTCACACCCGGGCAGAGACCTCTGAAGAGACAATATAGCAGAGGAGGAGGTCTCTGCACAGGGGTTTGTAAATAGCTTTTTGTAGTACGTGAGTAATACGATTGTAGTACTACTAAGCATACTACCAAGTACAGTTTCTGAATAAGTACCAATATATATATGTGCATAAAGGGCTAATTCAGGATATTACCACATATTTTGATTGAGGTAGTGTAATTACTATGACAGGTATTATCCTAGTTTTATCACTGATCAGTAAATGACCAGTAAATCAGTAAAATTCACCAATGTCATTTAGGGGTCACTAACCAGATGCAGCAATGGCTAACCATTTGGCCTTTGGCACATCTGCACTGTCCTTGAGACCAGGTCAAAAGAGCAATACAAATTCTGAAGGAGAACATAACACTGAAAAAGGTATCATTTTACCTACATAAGTTGATAACAAACAGCAGAAAAAGACTATTAAGCATGTTGTGCAGAGCTGTGTTTTAGTGTGATTGTTTAACTAGAGCAGTTCTTACAGATCTTGTGTTTGAGCTGTCTCTCTTCTCAACTTTTTGTCATTGTGACAATGCAGTGCTGCTGTCTACCTTGCGTTCAAGTTAGGAATAGCAAAGGTTTCTCACCTGAGCTCCAAAAACATGTGCTGTCTATTATAAGATTTTTCACCGGAGGTTTATGCATAATTACATACGTCATCATTAGTCTCAAGTGGATGTTGAAAAATAAAGTTACATGAAGTGGAAGATCTTTGAACTGCAAGCACACATAGTATCTGTCTGTAACTTTGTACTCGTTTGCAGCATGCTCAGATTTTTTATAATTCTGATGGCTATGAGTAGACTTGATGTTTTTCCTTTACATATCCAGTCTTATTGCATATTCACACCAAATTCCTATGTAGGCCACCATTGCGAGTGCTCTGGCATGGGATGAAAAAATCATTGCATCAGGTGAAATCCAAATTTATTGAGTACAACAGTTACCTAAATAAAATAAAATTCCCTGAAAAATGTGGCTTTTTGCACAAAAAGCTCCATGACCTGCTATTCATTGAGAGCTTTCCCTATATATCTTAGTAGGTATGACCTGCTAATATGTACCTGGGGAAAATTGCAAGGGTACGGATTTAATTACACAGCGGGTAATTACTATGGGCCTTATTTAGACTTTGGTGGAGAAGGTACTCCATCTCATGACAACTTAGTACCCCCTTCGTCAAAACAAAGTTCCGCCCGCATCATTTAAAGTTGGGTGAAACTTCAGTATGTAGATGGCCAAGACTAGTCTGTCTGCACTCCCTACATACACCTCCGATGAGCCAACAAATTTAAGGCCTTTGGAGGTTTGGCCATGTGTCCACCCACCCTATTTAGAGTGAGTGAACAAATGGGCAGCTTTTATTGTCTGTTACCGCCAGGTAAAACCTGGCAGTAGGGGGCAGTGAAAACTGCAAAATGATCCCCATGCCATGGAAAAAAACTCTCATGGTGACTGCGTCATTTTTTCAGTTTTTTTATTTTTAAAAATAAAATCCCATTTTTGGATTTTGTTTTTGGAAATAAGACGATTTTGAAAATTTTATGGAAGGGTCTGTCATGTTGACCGATCCATCCATCAAACTTTGAATGCTTTTACAGGGACCATCAAGACATGTTTGGCCCCCCTCCTCAGGCCATTTATGGCTCCGGGGACCCCATCCCCCGGGGCCGGCCTTTCCTTTTTTTAATTTAAATTTTTTGGGGAGGGAGGGGTCCGCGTGGCCCCCCTCCCGGACCACTTCTAGCCCCAGGGACCCCATCCCCCGGGGCCTGGCCACTCCGTTGGGGACCATGGGGGGAGCCCCAATGCCCCCACGGTCCCCCCGGCTCCTCACCTCCTGTGGGAGCCGGCATTGCTTTTCCACAAGGGGAGCTGCTGACATGCAACTCCCCTTGTGGAAAAGCAATCTGCTTTGGATTTTGGAAGCGAGAGCAGGAAACCAGCTCTCGCTTCCAAAATCCAAACCAGTGTTTGCTATGACAGGGCGGGAGCCGCACGGCTCCCGCCCTGCCATAGCAAACAGCAGTGTCCTGGGGGTGGGCACCCCGGGACACTGCAGGAGATGGCCCTGGGGGTGGCGGCCCCCCTCCCTTCATTTAGATAGCCCCGGGGAGGTGGTGGTCCCCGGGGCTGGGGGTCCGTAAAGGACCCCCAAAATTGAAAAAAGAGTGCCCCGGGGAGGTGGTGGTCCCCGAGGCAGTGTGGGGGGGGTGGGACCCCCAAGCATTTTTCTTTCAAAAGCCCCGGGGAGGTGGCGGTCCCCGGGGATGCAGGGGGGCCACGTGCCCCCCGCAAATAATCAGCTAAGCCTTGGGGAGGTGGCGGTCCCCGGGGCTGCGGGGGCCCCCATGGGCCCCCGCTATTATTATTTGGGCAATTCCCCCGAGACCTGGCCCACCCGGGGGCCTCATTTAAATGAAGCGCGAGAGCCTGCGCTTTATTTTTTTTTATAATCTCGGCGGGATTTGCGACCCAGACACGAATTCCGCCGAAATTATTTTAAAAAAATGCTTTTTTTGGCCCTGGGAGTACTTGTGGGACACCCTGAGCAGGCCTAGGGTCAGGGTGTTTCTACCCTGCCCCTTTTCTTGTTTTTTAACCTTGTTTTTACTGTTTTGGCTGCCAACTAAGGGTGGGCGGAATTTGCGTAGTCGTGTTACGCAAATCTTCGCGAAATTGCTAACAAATTCCGCGAGCTCGCGGAAATTCCGCGAAATCGCGGAATTGCTTGTCCCGTCCGTTCGCGATGTGTTTTTGCGTGCTCGCGAGGAAATATATCGCTAACTTGCCCATGCGGTCGCTAATGGGCGCGGCCATCTTGTTTTCACTTGTCCCGCCCGCTCGCGATGGTATTTCCTGTTCCGAGTCGCGTATTGCTTGGTGAGTAGCTATTTAATATTACAACTTTGTGTTCTTCTGCTCTGTGTTATATATTGCGAATATTTTTTTTTTCCGACCAGCAAGAATGCTGCTGCTTACATTGCAGGTAAATTACGTTTAAAAATCTGTGATTGTTATGACACAGGCGCTCGGCGCTACTAATCTTACTTGTTTGCAACTTTGCGCTCGCTTGGCCTGATGATTATGTAAGAGTTTACTTTAGAGAACTTAAGTGATGTAATGCTAGAGAGAGTAGTCCTTCCTTTGTCCTCGTGCCACTAAGAAGGGATAGTGGTGGATTGATAGGTTTAGTTACTTATTAGTTGGTAATTTGTAAGTTGTGTGCGTGACGCATCCTCTGTCACGTCACGGGCTGCTGAGTGATGCTTACCCCAGTCCTTAGCAGAACCTTTTGTAGTTTGTTTACTGAGTGTTAATAGGCTTATATCATCACTAGCAGAACATCAGCAGCAACCAGCCAACAATTTGGTGTATGCAAAAATGTATGCATGTGTCCTCCAACTATGCATTTTTGAGGACTAAAATAAATGGAAATGCAGACTTACTGAACAATTGGCCCGTCTGGATTGGAATAGGTGGGCTAGGTCAGGTGGTAGTTAGGCTTGCTAGACGGTCCGTGAATCTCGCAATACTACCAGTCGATCAGATAGGTCAATTTTATTGCAATTTTTGTAACCAAAAATGTTTTTGGTGCCTATTTTAAAATATTTTATTTATTTCACACCAAACTTTAATTTGTGTCTCTTTCTTTATGAAATCTTACATGATCAGCAGCACCCAGGGGCAAGAAGACGGGGTCGCAGGCGGTGGGCCCAGAAGATCTGGAAGATGCCTCCCAGGGACAGGACCGCTCCTCTATCGAGGGCTCTGCTGCTGGCCCCAGTAAGTCCACCAGTGGTTAATATTAATAATTATATTTCCAAAACTTTTCCTGCACCTTATTTTTTCCGAACTATTATTTCGGTATCCTAATTCGAATTTTTACAAAATCTTCTTTGCTCTATACTATCTGTTTCTAAATTCTTGTTATCCCTGCCTCTAACTGCGTCTGCTATGACTCTCTGTACTACTACTATTAGTCTGTCTGTAGCTAAGCTTGCCCAGTTGCCCACTCTTTATTTCAAATATTTTAAATAAAACTCAATCACCAATAGCTATAGCCATTGAGTTTGGGTTGTCCTCTTCTACTACTTCTAGTCTTCTTATTCTTGAGGCTTTTTGACAATTCCCACCAAGAAAATGCCCAACCACATTTTAGAATTTTAGATAGGATAGGACATACTACTACTGTTGTAGGGATTCTGCACATACAGAACTTTGCACAAGAAAATAGGACGTTGGTGATGGGAGGTTGGACCTTCCTCACACCTCAATCAGAAGCCACCACAATCCCCTGACCGACTAGTTATAGTGTCTCATTACTCCGAAACACCCCCCCAAAATACCCAATGAGTAGACAACCCAGACAACATAACACTCCCAACCTCTGTCGCGGAAGCAATGCACACCCTTTTGCTCACTCTTGTGTAAGTCCACACCAAATACCACCGAGTCTATGTAAGTTCAAAAGGTTTCTTTTTATTTCCAAATGACAAGCTCTGTATGTTGTATAATGCAGCAGCAACAGCAAAATGTATAAGATTAAAACAATAAACATTGTTACAGTTAGTTAGACTTACAAGTTACTTACAACTACAAGTCCATAGAAGCCAAAAGGCGAGATCATGATAACTGAACAGTGGTGGGCGAACCACCCTCCCCTTGGTAGGAATCTAGTTTATATAAAATTCTAAATGGAGATGTGAGAATTCTGGGGAGCCCTCACCGTAGAAGAACCTAGTAGTGGTTACATCATAAGCTCTGCAAAGCTCTGGTTCTTCTTATAAGTGAATCTTCCGTCTGTAATGAGAAAAATGGTGCGCGTTAGTATAGTGCAAGCATTTCTCAGTCGTGCCAAAAAGTGCTGGTTTTTTTATGGATAAGCAATATGGACTAACACCATAACTCCATAACAAAGTCGCTTGTTTTTCGACCTTGTACGCAGTGCTCAGACAGTAGCAGTATGAGCTCATGTGGCCTCAAAGGCGTATTTCACAACAAGCTGCGAGGTAACTTGCGCAAAAATAAAAGGCAGAGCTAAAATGGTTGCATGGCTCGGGGTAACTTAGCAAAGACTAAAATGACCCTAGGGACCATATAACACTACTAGTGTCTACTCTACTACCTGATTTATACTAGTGATGTATGTTGTATATGTATTAACTTTTTTTTCATGCATGCTAGTGAAAAATAGGGGGAGGTGTATATGGCATCTGAAAAATGTGTAATGTTTTTTCTAGGCGTACTACCGACCACCAGTACCGGGGCCAGCGGTGAAGTTGACGCGGGCACTGAGGGTGCAGGCGATGCGGCAGTTGGAGTAGCTGCAGGGGGTGAGCCAGCAGCAGTGGCGGGCGGTGGTAAGTTATATTCCTAATCCTTACTTATTGACATTACACTCGCTGCAAGGGTGTAATGTATACTGTACTGTTGGGACTTAAGTAAGAAGTAGTTGTGAACGCCGGTTGAAGAAGACACCCTTTACTTAGCAGCATTAGCAATAGCATTAGCGACGGGAGTCTACTGAGAGTAACCAATGGCCTCTATCGGACTTCAACTCAGCTGTGAAATTTTTATGGAGAAGACTAAAAGTCTGATCAGATGACCTTGATGGATGGGTTGAACGAAAAGGGAAAGAAGGGTGGAAGGAGGAAGGACGGGTGAGATTTTATATTTATGACTGGCAGAGAAGGATACGTGGCATGCATGCATAGGTGTGTGATATGAATCAGATGCATGGGTGGTGGAATGCCTGAAACTCCCACAAATGTTCGAGGCCGAGGTAGTAGGAGGATAGATACATACCACAAATGTTACGTACTGTGCTTGCTAGTGCTACTGTGCCACTATGTGTAGAATGTATTTGTCTGACTGCTTTGCTAAGAGTATATTTTACAATAGTCTTGTTTTTTCTTCGTGATATAGCTACTCCTAAAGTCAACAGGAAGGAGTTGGCAGCCAAGGCCCGGCGCCGTAAGCTGGAGGCCATACAGGCCGAATACCGGCGCCTGGTTCTTCTAGAGGAGGAGGAGGCGGCAGCAGCTGCAGCCTCCTCCAATGCCCCGGGCCCCAGACACCCCCCCCCCCAGTCTTACGGCGTCACCGCCTGTCAGCCACCCGCCGCCACACAGGAAGAAGCACTGCTGCCCACTCCCACTGTGGATGCAACTGCCGCGCGCTGAAGCACCGCGTGGCCCGCCTGGAGGAGCGCATCCGTGTCCTGGAGAGGCGATCCGCTGAGACCCCGTTTATTTATTGCCCCTTTTTTATATCTTATTTGGGTGGGTGGGAATCAAGCGTTGGGTTTTGGACTTTTGGACATTTGTTGGACTTTTTCGTTGCGGGACATGAACATTGGTTGGGGTTAGGGAGAGGGGTGGGTCAGGTGTTGTGGGATTTTTTTACATAGTTTATTTTTGTTAGGGTATTAAATTACATATTAAGACTTAATATACGATGTGGTTAATGTTTTGTGGGTGGGGTTACTGTTTTACGTCACACGGTTTCCTTGCTGGTGCAGTGCCACAGCCAGTGTTTGATTTAAATAATTGGCTGAGTTACTAAGACACAAACAGACAGATGCGGTACCCGTCACTGAGGGACTTGTCCTACTAGTACTGTCAGTCTCTCCTGATAATCTATGCATTCTGCAACTGGACTCAAAGGGGTGTGTGAAATAGAATTAATGAAAAAAAATCCGTTATTAATTATGCCTCACCCAAGCCTCTTCTCTTACCTGTGCTTGATGTTTAACTTGGGCACGGCAATGGCTGCATGGTGGTGATGGTTTTCTTTCCCAACATGCCATGGTTGTGGTGGTAGTAGTAGTAGACCCTGGCAGTAGCACTTGCAAATAAAAGAAAATGAGACAGTCAGTCGCCTGAGAGAGACTGTGGGAGGAGTAGTAGAACAAAGTACAGTACGGAACTTACTGCCAAACAATAATATGCCAAAATACAAGGAAACATAATGGTTGCGGGGATAGCCTAGTACATAGAGTTACAAACTCTAGCTGTGTCGAGTCACTCGACTAGGCCTACAGTACACCGTGGTCCGTGACTCGACACAAGCGTAACCGTTAGTGCTGTTTCGGACGATGACAACAAATCCAATCTATGATGGCAATTAATGCTGATGGATTCGGTTCCTTTGGTAAAAAAATCCCAAATATACTGCTCATAGGAGGGTGGGCAAGCAGAAGAAGATCCGCGCCCTGCCTTGAAAATGCATTTATGTTGCTTTAGCCACATCCGCCCCAGCAAGCGTGTGATAAATTATTGGTGTACATTTAATTTAGTCACACCTCAATAAGCCACACAGCCCGGGGAAGAGGGTTAGGGTTTGATGAATGGTTGGGAAGGGGGTTTTGGGAAAGGTTTGAGAAAGAAAAACAGTACGCATGGACAACAACAAAACACAATCTTGGCAGACAACCATATCCATAAATCAGTTAAGGGAGAAAAAGGAAATGCATGCATGATGATGATAACTTGATGGTTAATGATATTACTAACTACTACTACTAGACAATTAGACAGTACAGGGCAGCAGTATATTATGCAATTTGCCTTGCCTGTCTGCCCTCAGAGAGACCCGAATTACATACAGTTTCTGTTCTGTTGTACCGGCCCGGGCTTAAAGATAGCAAAGAAAAGTCAAAAAATGCTGTAGGGATGAATTGAATTATATAAGCAGAGAGCAAACATAACAACAACAACACACAGTAGTAATGATTGAAGACAAAAAAAAGAATCGAAATGTAAAAGATGATGAAAGTTGATACTGTTACTGTATGTTATCCTGGTCAAAATGGGGAGTTGCATCTCGGCGTTTGTCTTGGTCCTCCATTCCATGGACGCTCCGGCCATCAATCTTGCGTGACGCCACTGCCTGCCTGGCACATGTAGATTCATTGGTAAGGTAAGTGAGAGTTGTTTTTCCCAGTGTAGCACAGGGTAAGGGCCGGCCTGTAATTGCAGATGGGAAAACCAAAGGGATATTGAAAAATCAAGTAGAAAAAGATGCCTAAATTACGGTGGAGTGCAACAAGAACACTTTCAGAGGCGGCATGGATTTGGATACATCATGTCTACTCTAGTCTGTTTCCAGCATTAACCTCCAACAACAACAGGACTGAGCAGGCCCACGGCACCCGTGACACATCCTCCATTTAGCGTACCTTTTTTGACAGAGGCAGACAAAGCAGATATACAGCAACATAGCATTTTACAAATTAAGTGACTAAATCAATGCCCCGCTGTCAGTCATACCATACCACCACACTCGACTCCACCACTACACAGACATGTAGGTCTGCAGTGGTTGTTGTTGACTTGGTTACCTTGTAATGCACTCATGAAACGCACTGAGTTATTCCATCAATCATCTCGGATCGTACTGAGTGACTGGAGTGCGAAGAGATAATGTCACTGTGGTCATCATCATGGTGTGTTGTCCAACTCAGTGTGCAGTAGTGTACAGATTGAGTCCCCTTTCCATATTCAAAATGCAATGGATCGGCCTGCAGTAGAAGTAGAAAAATGTTATTGAAAAACAAGATTGGAAAGAAACATTGCATTGGGTTACTTTTAGTGTGTAGATTAGATAATAGTACACAATGAATTACCTTCATGCACTACAAACAACAACAACACAAATCACTCAGTCAGCGTCCAATGCATGTCATCATTCATTACCTGTTCCTTCTCATCTTCAGTTAATGGGCAGTCTGTATCGGCTCGGAAAGGAGGATAGCTATAGTAGTCATCATCATGTTCCACTTCTTTTGGAGAGACTCAATGAGGCAAGATTTTAGTTTTTCTTCGATTATGCTACATCCAATCATCATCTGGCTTGAGGGCAATAGATTTAGGTCGATTCAGGAGGATGGAGGAGCAGGACTCGGAGGAGTGGACTGAAATGCAGAGAGCTGAAACTCATAAGGCAATAAAATATGAAGATGGTGGTGATGGATTTGTTGTGATTTGAAGTTTCCAAACAGAAAGACAGACACAGAAATAGAAGTAAATAAGGGAGAACCACAGTAAGAACTGGAAGCCTAGTTGTCGCCGTCAGGGAAGTATAGCTCGTCCTCAAACTCTGGAGGTTCAACCAGAAGTAGGTAATCAGCATCCAACACGCTACTTCCATCACCTGAGCCGCTGTCCTCATCTTCCTGCGGTGATTCATGTATTGTATAATTCGGTGGTATAAATTGCTGATTCATTTTGATCATGGTTAACCTCTCCACGTTTATGGGTGAGAGACTGGTCCTTTTCACTGTTACAATGGAACCAGCAGCACTGAAAACACGTTCAGAAGAGACACTTGCGATAGGGCAAGCCTGATAGTTGATCGCCAGCCTGCTGAGCACTGGCCATTGGCCCCTTTTGCCATACCAATACCGCAATGGGTTTTGATCAATGTAGA
The DNA here is from genome assembly GCA_963921515.1 of Calotriton arnoldi. NCBI lineage: Eukaryota > Metazoa > Chordata > Amphibia > Caudata > Salamandridae > Calotriton > Calotriton arnoldi. The sequence continues at coordinate 117,506 of CAWUFW010018694.1, read as the reverse complement.
CCTCTGTTGGGTCATCCAGGTAGGCCTGGACCATTCGGTCAATGTTCAGGGGTGCTAAACGTAGTGCGCCCTCTTTTGTCTTTGCATCAGCACTGGACCTAGCAAGTCCTTGCTGTAAATACCAATTCTGTGCCGTTTGTACTGGGGCTGATGATGATCCGGTTCTTGCTGTTGTCGATAGTGTTGGTGACAGCTGTGAACCAAATGCACTGCCCACAGGCTCTGAAGTTGAACTTGACGCAGGATGCCCTGCTGCAGTACTTGATGTGGGTTTGAGGCCTTTAATTACCAGCCGTTCATTTTCCAATGTACTGGCTGCCTCAGCTATCCAAGTTTTGTACCGGGCAACATCCACTTCTGAAAAAGGGAGTAATGTCTTACTGTGCAGTGCCGCTTTGTACCGTGGATCCAGAATTGTGGCACAAATGTAATGTTGTTGTGACAGAATCTTATTTTGCACCCTTGCATTTTCACTTAAGCGACATGATAAGCTCTCCGCCAACTGGTATGCTTCTTTTTTTCCTCCACACCTATGTACGCTTCACACACCCTCTTCAGCTCTTGCTCTAGCATGTGCAACAATGGGATAGCTTGGCCCATAGTACAGTCCTCCTTGCTGACTTCACGTGTGAAGACCTCGAAAGGAAGAAGCATCTCTGTAAGAGATTTAACTAGGCACCATTGGTCCACCTGAAGGGTCATGCCTTTCACAGCAGCATCCGCCCTTTGCATGACATATTCATTGATTGGTCTGTACTGCTCAAACAGACGGTCAAGCATGTAATACGTTGAGTTCCAACGTGTTGCCACCTCCTGGATCAGTGCTTTGACTGGCATTCTATAGTCACGTTGAATGATCCTCAGCTGCTTCCGGGCTTTAAAAGAATGGCTGAAATGTGTGCATATTCTGCGGCAGGTGGTCAGTAAGTTGCTGACTATGGGTTCTTTTTTCAGAAAGTCTTGAACTATAATGTTAATGCAGTGCGCCAAACACGGGACCCTGAAATACTTACCAAGCGTCATGGCCTTAAGTATATTACTGCCATTATCCGTGGCCAAAGACCTTGTTGTTAAACTCTTCCAAAATGTTTTCAGCAGTATGAGATTTCTCCATGGCGAACATGGCTATAGTTGCATGTTTCCGAGAAGCATTAAAAATTGCAGCTGTGTCAACAGCACCTACTTCAGATAGCTTGTCTCTAACCCCCACAAAAGAGACCCAGTGTGCAGTGATGCACATGTAATCAGTGGCTTGGCAACTGGATCACATGTCTGTTGTCAGGTGGATTTTGTGAACAGCACTCTGCTGCAAAGCTTGTCCAACCAATTCAAGAACATCGTGATGTAGTGCTGGAACAGCAACTCGGGCAAAATAGGAACGGCTGGGAACCTTCCATTTAGGGCAGATGGCTGACACAAATTCAAGGAAACCCACCCCTTCCACAAATGAAAAAGGGAGAAGGTCCAGCGCTAACATTTTAGCCAGCTTCGCATTGTACAACCGTGCCGTTGGGTGGTTGAGTTGGTACTGCCCCTCCGACCTAAGCGTGCTGTCAATGGTAGGCTGGAATATTTTCCTTAGTGGTGCACCTTTCTTCTTGAACCCAGCTAGGCTCAACGACGCTGCACTTTTGCTCATTGCAGTGCCCGGTTGCCTTGGTGTCTCATGTTGACTCTTACTACTGTGCCACTGAGATGTTGCTGAGGATGTGGGCGTTACCAGTACACTGCTGGGGGTAGGGCTAGAAATGTCTCCCTCTTGTTGACCTTCCACCGCGATCATATCTTCCCCTACTTCTTCATCCCCAACAACAGCAATGGGTCCAGTTTTACTTTTTTGTAAGTGAAGTAGGTGAGCCTCCCACCTGATAGTGTGGTGTTTTTTGAGATGACTTGTTTGTCCTCCGGTACCATAGTTTGTACCAAGCTTACCCCGCCTAACAGCCTGCCGACAAATTGAGCATATAGCAATGTTCTCCTCCTTACTGCTAACCGAAAAGAAGTCCCAAACTGGGGAGGAGAACTTTCTGCAGCTGCTGGAGGTGCCACTTTCAATACCAGATGAAATGGAGGGTGTGCATGGAATTTGACTCTGTGCACTTACATTACCACCACCTACTGAGGTGGTGGTTGAGCTTGATGTAGGTCCCTGCCGGGCCTTTGCAAAGGCAAATGTGGAAGCTGGAGGTCGTGTTGGCGTTACCTGTGTTGGTGGTATCCGTGCTACATCCCTCGCAGCGATTTGGGATAGTCTAATAATGTTGGTCTCCATCTCCGCAGGCCCAGGAGTGATGTTCGTGATGACTGGCTCTTCATCATCATCACCCCCTCGTCTACATCTACCTCCATAACTGTAAGGCTTTCTGGAACCTTCCTTTTCACTAGCCTTGTCTTGTGGTGTGCATCACTCTCAGGCTGAGCTGGTGGCTTCCAAGTGGCATCTAGATCATCAGAAGCGGGGCTTGAAGAAGAAGTTGATGTACTAAGCCTCCTTTTCCTTGCTGGGGGTATGGAAGACACTGGATCTTCTGGAACAGTGGCTTGCTCCTCTTCTTCTGCAAAAAGCTCGATTTCCTGAACTGCCCCTACTTCAGGTGGAACAGCTACTATTGTGGGCTGTGGTTCCGGCTGTGGTTACGGCTGCGGCTGTGGTTCCGGCTGTGGTTGCGGTTACGGCTGTGGTTGCGGTTACGGCTGCGGCTGGGGTTGCGGCTGTGGTTCTGGCTGTGGTTGCAGTTCCAGCTGCGGTTCGGGTTGCGGCTGGGGTTGCCCACTTATCTGCTGAGTTTGCGCCTGCGAGTGCGTGGATTGGGTACTACTTTGCGATAATGACATTTCAACATCACTGGTCGTTAGTAGACTGGCTACCTCTGCCACAGTCATGGGCTTGGGCCTAGGTTGCTGGGGTGGGGCCACTGATGCAGAGGTGCTGCTCCCAGCTTGGTCCCCGCTGGACACCGCTGCTGCAGGCGTAAGTTTTTACCCAAAAACACATCGGCCGGCACCCCAGTCTTGGCAAGTGCCACTTCCTTCTTCTCTCCCTTCTTCTCACTGGCAACTTTCTTGCTCCTGGAGGACCTGGTACCTTTCTTTGGGGCCATCTTCTTCAGATGTCAGCAGGACGCAGGTGCACAAGTTGCAGAGATGTCTGTGGTCACACGTGGACGTGATGCGCAGCAGGACTTCAGCCTGGCAGTACAACGGGTGATGATGATGATGACACCTCCTCCTCTGTCTTTTTGTGCACCTAAAAGCAAAGAAGCCAGGAGAAGAACATCAGTGAAATGTTGCATTTGTTGTTGTGGTTCAATTACTAGTAGTACAAACAAACAAATAAAAGATATAAATTAGTGTAGCCATTTGTGAGACTGTCAACAAGGGCTTTCATGGTATACTGTGTACACTGTCAGGACAACCAAAATACAAATGTAATAGAAGTGGACCCTGTTTGGCATTAAATTATTTGCTCATCACATCATTCAGGGAGCTGCAGCTGGCAAAGGGGATGGATGCAAGCAGTAAGCCAAGAGGAAAACCATGCAGGCCTAAATGGCAAAAGCAGCACACTTATAACTCCCACCAGAAATGGCTACCAGCCACATGGACACTCACAAATCACAAGCAACAAGCATGAGGCCTGAAAAACAATGTACTGAAACAGGCCTACGATAGCCAGGCAAAGGCTGCATGGTAAACCACACTGCTTTGCCTGTAATGCAATAAAATGCAAAAACGAAAATACACAGGGCTAAACAAGGCCTGCAACACACCACACACAACAAAGGCATGTAACACACCCCAAAAAACAGAAATACACCCAAAAAATTAATCCACATTTTGCAATTCAATGCCATCCATGTGCCCTAAATGATGTTTAAATTCAACTGAACACACAAACAGTTCTTTTATGCACCCCTGACTATCTCTGGGCCCAGTGGATGGAAGGCCTGTTGGCAGATTAGGCTACAAGCTTGCAGGCCTATGGCAAAAAGCACACTGCCTGGCTTCAAAATGGCCGCCAGCCTCATGGCCAGGCCCACAACAACAAGAAACTGAAGACAGACAATGCAGGCCTATGGCAAAAACACACTGCCTGGCTTCAAAATGGCCGCCAGCCTCATGGCCAGGCCCACAACAACAAGAAGCCTAGGCCACAAAGGAAACACATGCAGGCCTATATGGCAAAAGCAGCACACTTATAACTCCCACCAGAAATGGCCACCAGCCACATGGACACTCACAAATCACAAGCCACAAGCATGAGCCCTGGAAAACAATGTACTGAAAACAGGCCTACGATAGCCAGGCAAAGGCTGCATGGTAAACCACACTGCTTTGCCTGTAATGCAATAAAATGCAAAAACGAAAATACACAGGGCTAAACAAGGCCTGCAACACACCACACACAACTAAGGCATGTAACACACCCCAAAAACTGAAATACACCCAAAAAATAAATCCACATTTTGCAATTCAATCCAATGCCATCCATGTGCCCTAAATGATGTTTATATTCAACAGAACACACAGAAACAGTTGTTTCATGCACCCCTGACTACCTCTGGGCCCACTGGATGAAAGGCCTGTTGGCAGACTAGGCTACAAGCTTGCAGGCCTATGGCAAAAGCACACTACCTGGCTTCAAAATGGCCGCCAGCCTCATGGCCAGGCCCACAACAACAAGAAACTGAAGACAGACAATGCAGGCCTATGGAAAAAAGCACACTGCCTGGCTTCGAAATGGCCACCAGCCTCATGGCCAGGCCCACAACAACAAGAAACTGAAGACAGACAATGCAGGCCTATGGCAAAAAGCACACTGCCTGGCTTCAAAATGGCCACCAGCCTCATGGCCAGGCCCACAACAACAAGAAGCCTAGGTCACAAAGGAAACACATGCAGGCCTATATGGCAAAAAAAGCAGCACACTTATAACTCCCACCAGAAATGGCTACCAGCCACATGGACACACACAAATCACAAGCAACAAGCAGGAGGCCTGGAAAACAATGTACTGAAAACAGACCTATAATAGCCAGGCAAAGGCTGCATGGTAAACAACACTGCTTTGCCTGTAATGCAATAAAATGCAAAAACGAAAATCCACAGGGCTAAACAAGGCCTGCAGCACACCACACACAACTAAGGCATGTATTTAGCACACAGCCCAAAAACTGAAATACACCCAAAAATACACATTTTGAAATTAAAAAATACATCACACAGCAAAGGAACAGTTGTTTCATCATGTTTCATCATGCACCCACCCATGACTAGCTCTGGGCCTACTGGCTACAGTGGCTACCCACCACTATATTTATTTTTAAAAATGATGAAAATTAAAAAAATTGTAATTGCAGCAACTGCAATGACCCAATCAAACAACACCAACTTACTTGTAAAATCTCAAATCCAAAAATCCTCAAATCCAATGATAATGATGCAGCAGACACAAAGAGTGATCCTTCCAGCTCAAATCCAAGTGAAAAATGAACAGGAGATGGAGAAAGCACTGGGAGGAGCCTGCTGGAAAGGAACAGGAAGTAATAGACTCTGTGGCACTTCCTCCCTCTCCCCCCAAAAAAATTGCAAAAAAGGACACCCAAATATCAATCTGAGGTTTTTTTTCCATGGAAATCATCAGTTTATAGAAGGTTTTATGCTGCTCGCGATATTATTCTTCTCCAGATTGAAAATTTTGCGTGTTCGGGATCGCAGGTTTACAAAGATTCTGCCGGAAATCCGATGGCGCGCCCGAATGACGTGTTCGCGACCGCAATCTCTCTCGTGGTGCACGATGGCGCGACGAATGACGTGTTCGCGATCGCACACTCTCGCGTTGTCCGATGGCGCGGCGAATTACGTGTTCGCGATCGCAAACTCTCGCAGGATTGCGCGGCCGGCTACCGAAATCTTGTGGCGCACGCGAACGAATAGGAAAACCCATCGGCGAATGCAGGAATCCCGGTAAGTCATAATCGCGCGCGCTAGAATGCATTTTTAAAGCGCGAACAAGAAAATAATTCCGCTTGGCCGCGGATCGCGGAATTGTTGGCAATTCCGCGTTCTCCGCGGAACGCGAAATTGCCTAAATTCCGCAAATTCCGCGAGCGGAGCGGAATTCAATGCCCAGGGTTACTGCCAACACATCCTGGTTTGGGGTGTTGGCAGCCAATCAGAGTGAAGTTCGTGCTCGGGAGGGTTCGTGAATCCACTGTGGCCATGGATATCGAAACTTTTTCTTTTTCTAATTTCTCAGGAACTACTGAACAGATTTACACCATTTAACAAAAAGGGATCTTTCTGAACCAAGACCTACCTTTTTGCCAAATTTAGTGTAATTCCATTCAGCAGTTTGGGTTGTAGCTTTGTCTAAAGTTTCCTATGGAAAACAACATGGGGAAAATGTGTTTTGGGACCCCCCTTTTTTCTCGGCCCCTGCTTGACGAATCACCTCAAAACTTTCAGGACAGGAGCTGACCGGAGTGCCCCACTAGTTTTGAAAACTTCGCGAAGATTCGTCAAACGACGCCAAAGTTATTGGGAAAACAAAAAATGCTTTTCCTATGGAAACTAGGTCCTGTCTATAACTACCTACTGGCGACCGCCAGTAGGATATATATATATATATATATATATATATATATATATATATATATATATATATACATACATACATATATATATATATATATATATATATATATATATATATATATATATATATATATATATATATATATAGTGTGTGTGGTTTTCTTTCACTAAAAAACAAAGGTTGCAGGGATGTTATAGTTAGGTTCAAATTTTACATGCACACAAACCATAGAAATTCAACAGTTATAGTTATACTTATATCAAGAAGCTATAAGCCGTAAGGTAACTAAAACTTATGCCCTAGCGCCCCCTGTGGCCAAGCTCTGTGGCCAACCCTTTGTAGCCACCCAACCCTATGCCATGCACAGCCTTTGGCCATGCATGATGGGGGTTGGATGCAGGGCTTTGCCTGTGGCCAGGCCCTGAGGCCAACCCCATAGGCACCCAGCCCTGCTTCATGTACTACCTTTGGCCATGCATGGAGGTGGGTCGGCCGCAGGGCCTGCTCTGTGGCTGGACCCTTCAGTCAGTCCCCCGCAGGCACCCACCTCCACATCTTGCATGGCCTTCAGCCCACCTCCCATATGTAGGCAACCCATAAGGGGGGCACACAGCCCCCTCGCTGGGCTAATTATGGCCCAGGGAACACTATCCCCTGGGCCACCCAATTACTAAAATGGGAGGGGGGACGCACAGCCCACCTTACCAGGCCGATTTTGGCCCCAGGGACCCCATCCCCCAGGGCCTGGACAATTAATGAAAGGAAAATGGGCTGCTTGGCCCCACTCCCGGGCTTATTTTGGCCCCGGGGACCCTTTCCTCTGGGGCCCGCCACTTCATGAAAGGGGAGGCGTGTCTACGGCACTGTTTAACAAATCGGAAGACCTCAATCTAATTGACTCAGTTGAGGCAAAATATATGACAGTTGATCATCCATCAATCCAAACATTATATTTTTTACCAAAAGTACACATGGGCCAAACCAATCCACCAGGCAGACCAACCATCGCCACCAAAGGGTCACTATTGGACACAGTATCCAATCACTTTACGTGACATCAGTGATCTTTTACAGCATTTGGAAGGCATTCAGTGGTGGATTCCTACAAACTCACTACCATGGAATTTGTCGCTCTGTTCATGACATTGAACAGGAGATTGGATTAAAGTGTGTGAATATTTCTTTAGAGAAACATCCAATATCATCAACACAACTTGATGTTGCTGGAAATTATTCAGATGTGCCTCCAAAACAACATTTTTCTTTTAGACAGACAACTATACCAACGGATAAAGGGACCCCCATGGTTTTTCAGTTTCACCCAACTTTGCAAATCTAACCATGGGCTACTTTGAGCAAAATATAGCCTGGTCTTCAGGAAATGTTAACTTTGTAAGTAATAATCTAGCTGATATTCATTTATGATCTCTTTTTAATTTGGGATGGCACAGAACCCAAGTTCATTGAGTATTTTGAGATATTGAACAACAATGCTGCACACTTGAAATTTGACCCACAATATCAGCAGCACCAAGGTAACATTTCTAGATGTGGAAATTTACATCAATGATGGGCACATTCAAGCTACACTACATAGCAAAATCACTGCAACAAACTTGGTATCACATGTGGAGAGTTTTCATCAGCCCAGTCTAAAATGCAGCATCCCGTATGGGGAGTTTCTGAGAATTAAGAGAATCTGTTCGGAACCAAATGAATTGGAAAGACACAACATGGCAACAGCAACCAAATTTAAAACAAGAAAATATCCACATAAAATCATCATGACTGGGTGAGAGAAAGCCTGTGGTATCAATATGTTATGTTATGTTATCAGGGTTTTATAAAGCGTGCTAATACCAAAAAGGCCTCTTGGCATTAGCATTCTTACATCCTTGAGCACTGAATCAACCTAGATTAACAGACAGTATGGTAGAAGATCGCTATCATATAACAGCAGACTGTACCTTATGATCATCCACGTGCAGTTAAATGGAGGATTTAAACAACCATGTTTTTTCAGATCGTTCCTAAATTTCATGAAGTTATCTTGGGTTCTCAGGTGGTCTGGAAGCAGGTTCCTCCATTTGGAAGCGGAGTAGGAGAACCGTCTCCCCCAATGGACTTTTTAAAAATCTGGGCACTTGCACCTTCCTGGCTGTGCTAGAACTGAGGGATCGAGGGGGGATGTACCACTTGAAGATGTCCTGAAGAAATAATGGACCTTCTTTGTGTAATCCTTTGTGTACCCAGCAGAGTGCTTTAAATTAAATGTGTGCTCGGATAGGGAGCCAATGTAACTCTTTTATAGTTTTAGTGACTGAGCAGAATCTTTGAATATTTAGAAGAACTCTGGCTGCTGCATTTTGGAGCGTCTAAAGTTTATTGCGGACTTTTTATTGAGATCCTACACATAATGCATTTCAGTAATGAATTTTGGAGATAACAAGTGCTAGGACAACTGTTTTTTTCAACTCTAGTGGAAGATATGGGAGAATTCTTCTCAAGATCATCAATATCAGGAAACACAAGGATGTAACCTGATTAGAGTGTTCCACAAATGTTAATCGTCTATGGAACACAACACCTAGATGTCTAGCTTTCTCTACTGGTAGGGGTCCAAAGTTGGCTGAGCACCAGGTCAAGTTCCAGAGGGTGTCATTGTTGCCAAACAACAAGACCTCTGTCTTGTCAGAGTTCAGTTTTATAAAGTTTAGGTTCATCCATTGGGCTATTCTGTTCATGCATGCTTTAAACTAAGCTGTCACTTTGTGGGGCTCAGATGAGACGGATACCTCTAATTGGGTATCATCGGCATTGGACCACACTGAGCACCCAAAGGAGCTAATCAGTTGGATTAGGGGAGTGATATAAACATTAAAAAGAGTTGGGTTCAGTGCAGATCCCTGAGGGACCTCACATGGGAGCTTAAAAGTGGAGTAAGTGAATTCCCCCGTGGAGACCACTTGTTGTCTATTCGTGAGAAAATATCTAATAAGATTGAGAGCTGGCCATTTTATGCCTATTGTTTCAAGGCGCTTAATGAGGGAGTGGTGGTCCACCATGTCAAATACAGCCGATAGGTCCATTAAGACTAGGGCTACACTGTCTCCTTTGTCCACAATTGACCTAATCTCCTCTGTGGCTGCAAGAAGGGCAGATTCTGTACTTTACCGGGGCCTAAACCTATGTTGAGTGGGTTCAAGGCAGTTGTTACTATCAAGAAAAATGATAATCTCTTCATTCATTACTCATTAGAGTGACATTAAAAGAACGACAAACAAAAGGACAACAAAGTAATCAGATTATGACAACATTTTCACAGGAATCTGGTCAACTTCGTAAAATAATGTTGAAACACTGGGTATTGTTAAAATTGGACCCCACCATTGACAGCATTAACGGTGACCACCCCAAATCACATTCAGAAGAGCAAACAACTCAAAAGACAAACTGGTGCAGAGTCACCTACAGTAACAAAACAGACATGTGGCTGAACAAACCTGGATTTTGGAGAAGTGCCAATTGCAAGGCCTGTAAATTTGCGATCAATAAACAGGAATATGAACTAGAAAATGGGCGACATAGGAAAATCAAGCAACATATTACTTGCAAAAGCAGATTCACCATCTACGGGATTGAATGCCTTTGTGGCTTAAAAAACATAGAGAGCATGTATGTGAAATGAAAAAACAAACCTTAGAACACATTCGAGCCACTGTCAACCAAGACAGAACTACGCAGTTGTGAAACACATGAAACAAGAACACAACAGTAATTGGCAGCAATTAAAATATGATGCCATTGACCATGTGAGAAGAACTGAGAGCGGTGGTGATAGGGAAAGAATCCTCAGACAAAGAGAATCCAGGCACATTGTGAGAGCAAGCTTCCTTGGTCCAACGGGACTTAACCAGGACGGAGAGCTACATGTCCATCTTTAGTTATGATTAATTAAGTCTACTCACCTAAGTAGCACAAGTGGGAATCAAAATGTAACTCATTACGGTATGCCTCTAAATGTGAGATGGTATAATGCTGTTATTTTTAAACAAAAACACCCCCTATGGCATTAATAGGAGCTGGAATGTCCCTTCAATGTGACTTCTGGCATATAAAAAACTTTACCTTTGTTTATTTTGGCAGGAACACTTAAGCCCCTTGTGGGTTGCAATTGACACGTTATCGGAAGATATGGATGTTAATCATGTTGTGCATTTGTTGTTGATATTGTGATTATGTGACCAAATTGAAGCACTATTAGTACGTCTGTTAATTCCCAGGCACCATTGATAATTTTAATATATTGGGTATCAACTAATGGGTAAACCATCATGTATATGTAATCGTGGACAGTGTGAATCAAATAATTGCCCAGAGCTTTATGTGGCACTAGAGCCAGGAATTGCTGCAACATTTGAATGTAGTTCATTTTCTGTGTAAATAAACTGTGGAGACATACATCACAATGCATGTAAGTCATAGGCAATTGACAACTTTGGAATCATTCAGTATTCTAAACTGAGAGTGAAAATTAGCATTTTGTCATATCATAATGGCTACATGAGCACTAGGATTTGTTGTAGCCACAGTACGTCTAAGTTTCAGTTGCATGCATAGACAGAGTGATACTACACATACCAGAATGCATTTCATTTGAGGGCGATTGTCAATACTGACTCTGACTGAATAAGAACACGCACAGATACTGTTGCCTTGATACATGAGAATAATTATTGGATAATATGCATCACTGATTCATGCAGTAGCAACTGTAACAGCTTGTGGTCATGATAAATGTTTGCACGGCAATTGAGAGTTGTGTGTAGAAACTGAAAAAACAGTTGCTACTATAAAAAGTGTTGTAGGACAAAACTATGACAGCCCGTGATCAAGGTCCAGGTGACTTAAACGCATCCCGCATTGCATGTTTTTGGTGACTGAGAGTGCACTCCAGTATTCTTTTCCAAGAACTTGGGAGGTATGCGCTGTTAATATATATATATATTATATATATATATATATATATATATATATATATATATAACAGCAACTCCTTTCACTTTACGATTCACCACAGAAGAAGATAGGAGCTCAGACCACAACTTCGTGCTGCAAGTTTCTTTAATGTCTGCTCAACAAACCACAGCCATGACGCGTTTCGAGCCCGTAGGCCCTTGATCACATGACGCGATACACTGCCGGTATTGGGCTTTTAAGCCATTTTTTACCCTTACATTTTTTTCTTTTTTAAAGTGACAAGTGCGAATAAATAAATATACATGTGTATAAACGCAAAACCGAATAAGAATGAACATAGAAGAAATGCATTAAAAATTCCTTAAAAATACCTTAAAAATACCTTCAACTGGGTAAATGTTTAAAACTTCAATTGCATATTGTTATTTTGAATTTATAAGCATTGTTGTTATAAATATGTTTCAATAAAAAACACACACAATTCATTTTAAATATGATAAATAAATAAATACATAAATGTAATATCATAATAAAATAAAATCATTGTGATGATAACACAATAATCAAAAAATCAATATATGAATTCAACCTTCAATACTGTATGTGCACAACTTTGTGCATGATTGTAGGATATTAAGTGTTATTTGAAGACTTTACCTATAGATCTATTGGTTAGGTTTGTATTACCCGATATTCCTGAAGGTATTTGTACTAGATTCTCAAACTTCTATTTCTAATATTTGCAATTATTTATACAAATGCTTGTGCCCAAGATTATAATTGTGTTGTGATGTGTAAAATCACCAATAACAAAGCTAAAACCCATAAAAACCTAACTGTGATAATTACCAAGGAAAGAAAAAAGGGATTGGTTTTTTAAGACAGGGCACTTTAAAATACTCTAAATTACTGTATGCTGATTGTTTATTTGTGTTTAAGACTCATTAGCTATTACTGTTGCTGTCAGAGGCATGTATATAGATCCTCTGTCCCATTAAGACCCGCTGGCTGTTTGCTATCTAATTCCAAGATATATCTTGTTTCTAATTTTCTAAGGGCTTTTTCTCTGTTGCCTCCTCTTTTGTTTTTTGGCACACAATCAATCAAAAAATATTTGAGATCTTTTGGGTCTCCATTGTGTGTTTCCTCAAAGTGGCGTGCCACTGGATAAGTCTGATCTTTGTTTTTATAGCTCTCATGTGCTGGAGAATCCTCTTGTGGCCTTGGAGAACTGTGCTCCCTACATAGCGTAGGCCACACGGACACTCCAGCACATAGATTACATAATCCGTTTTGCATGTCAAATTTCTGTATATGAGTTTTTCCTTATCACTGAAAGGTATTTTATAGGAAAATTTATTTACCCCATGTTGACACGCCTTACAGGATGTGCATTTAAAAAAGCCTTTTCTTTGGTTTAGCCAGGTGGTATTTATTGAATGGTCCCATGGATCATTGTGGACTAACTCATCTCTCATTGAAGGTGCTCTACTATATGTAATTGCCAGTCTAGTTGGCAATAGATGGCCTATAGTTGGATCACTTAATACAAGGGGCCAATTTTTTCTTATAATGGTATTGATTGTTCTTGCTTGTTTGCTATAACCAATTATAAACCTAAAAGTATCCGAATTTTGTATTGGGTCTTGTAGGCTATTCACTGTATTTGTTATGTTGGCCCTCATCTGTGTTGTTAAGAGGCTATCCCTACTGATTGCATTACTTCTTCTTATTGCATTTGCAATTGTTTTTTTAGAATAACCTCTTTGAAGAAACCTTTTTTGACTGGCTATCTGTGCCAACTGTAAATTGTCATCATTGCTACTTATGCGTTTTAATCTGAGCATCTCACCATACGGTATACTTTGTATAAGATGTTGAGGGTGAGAGCTCGTAGCATGTAAAACTGCATTTCCGGCAGTTTTTTCCTATGTAATCTGGTGGCGATTTGTCCATTTCTGATGTAGACCTGTACATCTAAGAAATCAACCGCCTCATTACTTATATTGGCCGTGAACTCTAAATTAAGGTTATTGGTGTTAAGATTTTTAATGAATCTTTCTGCATCTGGCCGGGTCCCCTGCCAGATGATAAAAAGATCATCAATATATCTCAGCCAAACTTTGATGTTTGTGTTGACTACATTTGCGTGTTCTTTGAGGAGGACCAGCTCTTCCCACCAACCCATATGAAGACATGCGTAGCTGGGGGAAAAGCTGGCCCCCATCGCTACGCCCCGTAATTGCTGATATAACATATTCCGATACATAAAAATATTGTTATTAAAACAGAACTCTGTCATATCTCTAAGCATTTTACTGTGATGAATAAACTCTGATGGTTTTTGATCAAGAAAATATTCAAGTGCCCTCATGCCATCTTGGTGATTGATAGAGGTGTATAATGAGGAGACATCTAATGTGATTAGAAGATAGTCATTATTCCATTCACAGTTCTTGATTTTAGATAAAAAGTCTCCCGTATCACGGATGTATGATGGTAGATGTTGCACATAGTCCTGTAGAAAATAGTCCACATAAATTGATGTTCGCTCTAAGAGACTATTTCTTGCCGAAATAATCGGCCTTCCCGGTGGATTAATAGAGTCTTTGTGTATTTTTGGGATAAAATACAATATCAGTGTTACCGGGTAGTCATTTTGTAAGTATAGATATTCTTCTTGTGTCAATAAACCTGTGTTTTTCAATGCAATCAGTTTCATCCTGTAGATGTTATAGGTGTTTTTATGTCTAAGTTTCAGTTGCATGCATAGACAGAGTGATACTACACATACCAGAATGCATTTCATTTGAGGGCGATTGTCAATACTCACTGAATAAGAACACGCACAGATACTGTTGCCTTGATACATGAGAATAATTATTGGATAATATGCATCACTGATTCATGCAGTAGCAACTGTAACAGCTTGTGGTCATGATAAATGTTTGCACGGCAATTGAGAGTTGTGTGTAGAAACTGAAAAAACAGTTGCTACTATAAAAAGTGTTGTAGGACAAAACTATGACAGCCCGTGATCAAGGTCCAGGTGACTTAAACGCGTCCCGCATTGCATGTTTTTGGTGACTGAGAGTGCACTCCAGTATTCTTTTCCAAGAACTTGGGAGGTATGCGCTGTTAATATATATATATATATATATATATATATAATATATATATATATATATATCAAAAACAGCAACAGTTCAGCGCGCTCTCAGGAAAGTAGAACTCCGAAGCATTGAGGTACCACAGTGTTTATTCCACAACGCGTTTCGATTTCCGAGGAAATCTTGATCACGTGAAACGTGCAACATAAACAAAGGACTTAAATAGCCTTAAAGTAAACTTGGAGAACATAATGGAAAAGGGGACCACACTCTTGATAATGGCGAACATGTTGGAGTGGTTATTTAAACCCAAAAACAAGAAGTTATAGATTGCAACACAAATGCGTTGGATTTCCTAAAATAAGATAAGAGCAGCTCATGCATGACACAAGTTCAATGTAATACAAAATCATGCATAAATCTTGTGGCCAACAATGCATTCGAAAAACAATTAAACTTAATCACAGTCATTTTACTCCTGGGTGACGCCTTTAAATTTTATTTGGGCTTCGCATATTGTTAGGCAGAGAGAACCTGTCATTTACTCCGTTGTCTAGCACTTGTCCACGGTGTGAAGTGCATTATGGAGGAGGAGGAGGAACGAAGAGAAGCTGCCCGGGCCATATTTACTAGGAAACCAGGGCTAACGACTACGAGTGACAGCACAATTAATCCCATACAACCTATAGAAGATAAAATACGCAGACTTGAGAAACTTAAGAGGACAGAAATATCCAAATGGTGGGAGGCCATATCGTTGCAGAACTATGTGGATCAAGGTATGGTACCAAGAGGTCTGAGAATCTTTACGACTCCTACATATGAGATACCTAATCCTAAAATGCTTGAGGAATGGTCTGAAAATTCCTCACTAAGCTCGAAAAGGATGTTAGAGATTCTGATCAAGTATGCGTGGTTGGATCGTGATGGGATCTTGAATCAGATCAAAGACTTAATGGAGGACCTTACCAAACAGGTAGAAATAGATACACTCAATAAATCTTTAATCATCATGAAGGAGCGCCTCAAGAAATATGAGGAGGATATAAAAGCGCGCAAACAAAGGAAACTTAATCGTGACTATGGGGATTATGAGAGTGGGAGAATCCTTACTTTCAGTCGTAAATATGATCACTTGTTCACTCAACAAGCTACACAGGATGATACGGCAACGAGGAATTCGGAACCAACAACGACGGAAGGATCAACTGCCAGTGGGAGTGAATCTGATATATCAGAGAACAATGCCCCAGTAGTAGAACGTGGTCGCACATTGACTTTTTTAGACGAGTACCGGACCCTGCGTCGGGGTCGTCAGACAACAAGGGACACCCCGGTGCCAAAACCAAGGGGTCAGAGAGGACGGGGACGGGGCAGGGGTCAAGGAAGCCCAGGAACAGACGGACAAGAGTCCGACCACACTGGCAGAGGAGGCAGAGGACGTGGCGGCATGGGAAACAAACAGACGCGCGCCAGAAAAGCTTTCTAATGGATCAAGCAACGGTTAATAGAACTATAATTAATCTTTCTAAGAGACCAATGAGTGATGTTGACAAACAAACATTATGCTTAGGATTATCCTTCTGTCCTTCCTATCCTTTTAATTACACGAATGCCAGAATTGACCTTTTCAAATATGTCCGCAAATTAAAACTTAGGAAGTGGCACAAACTCAAGATGACTGGTACACGCAGGGTCAATAATACCAAAGCTGCCACAGGTCACACCGATCTCAACATAGGTGACATAGACACTCTGATCACCATGATTGAATTAGGAAATGATGATAGTCGATCTGATTCAGCTATCAGCACTACACAAATACTTGCAGAATGTGATCTTATAACTGACGCATCTGTGTTTACAGGCTTTAAGCCCAAATCTGTATTTTTGCCCAGTTTACCTCATGACAATATAGACACATTCCACGATTGTGTTGGTAAAGCATTCAATAGATTCAGACACCAAACTAAGAGGACTGGATACAAAGGAGACAACAATCTCACTCTAAAACAGAGACAGGTACTCAAAACTCTCACCGAGGATGACAGCATTGTCATCCGTCCGGCGAGACAAGGGTAGCAATGTTGTCATCTTGGATAGAGATCTTTACATAGCAGAGGCACACAGGCAATTAGATGATATCAATTTCTATGTGCCTATTCCATTGGAGGCTTACAACACCAGCATTATTACCATTTGGGACAAACTTACCGTGTGGAGAGACAAGGGGTTTTGGAATGGGAGGAGTTCTGTTACCTTAAAAAGATCATCCTGTACTCCCTGTCCTCTACCTTCTTCCCAAGATACACAAGGACCCCAGCAAACCTCCTGGGCGGCCTATTGTCTCATCACGGGGTAGCGTAGCGGAACATATTTCCAAATATGTGGACCATTTTTTGAGGGACTATGTCAGCAAACTTCCCAGTTACATCAGGGATACCAAGGATTTTCTCAAAAAGATACAAGATGTACAATGGGGAGATGATCATCTGTTCATCACACTTGATGTTCATAGTCTCTATACCATCATAGACCATCAGCAGGGTCTTGAGGCATGCGCACATTATCTCAATACCAGACCTATGAGATTTCGTGAACATAGCCGGATGCTTTTGGACATGGTAGAATATTGTCTTAAGAATAACATCTTCATGTTCAATGGCACCCTGTATAGACAAAGA
This sequence comes from Calotriton arnoldi, assembly GCA_963921515.1. Lineage (NCBI taxonomy): Eukaryota > Metazoa > Chordata > Amphibia > Caudata > Salamandridae > Calotriton > Calotriton arnoldi. The sequence goes on along the minus strand of CAWUFW010018694.1, from coordinate 100,134 downwards.
ACTGGGACCGCCATGGGATCGTGCTTTGCTCCCAGTTTTGCCAAACTGTTCATGGGGAACTGGGAGGAAGACATATTCTCTGACCCTAATTTCCAGATTGACTTAACACATGTTTCGATGTGGCTGCGCTACATTGATGATCTGTTTATCATTTGGGTAGGTCAGGAACACGAAGCACTTATGTTCATCGATAAACTCAATGACAATGATCGTAACATCTTACTCAGTGGTAACATAAGTAAGAACAGAACTGAATACTTAGATGTTAGTCTGGAAATTAAGCACAATCAGGTCCACACTGCCCTATTTAGAAAATCAACAGCAGGCAATAGTGTCCTTCATGCCCTCAGCAGTCACCCGGAGGCTCTGAAATGGAGCATCCCTTACGGTGAGCTGCTGAGGGCAAAGAACTGCAACACTGAAGAGGCCTATCAACTAGAAAGGGATGCCATTACTGAGCGCTTCAAGGAAAGAGGATACCCAGTTTGGGTACTCAAGAAGGCCAGGGTGAGAGCTGATGCCATAGACAGAAAACAGACTATCGCAGATGCACCTATCACACCTATCGATACTGATGTTGAGAACACTAGGGTTATCATGACTTACTGCTCGGACTCCAAAGATATCAAGCGGATCCTGACTAAAAACTGGGATATATTGAAAACTGATATTGTCATTGGGGATACCATACCCAATAGACCCAACATAACCTATAGGAGAGGCAGAAGTGTCAGGGACCTGTTAGTACACAGTGACATCACCATCTATCCTGATAGAAATATGCACGGCCTTAAAGGTTTTTTCCCCTGTGGACATTGTAAGGCCTGTAAAAACAGCAAATTTTGTAATCAGGTCGACTACAATGGGGTTAAGAGGGAGATATCACAATTCCTTACATGCAGTTCGACCTTTGTCATATATGCCATAGAATGTGCCTGCAAACTATGGTATATTGGTAGTACCACACTTATGGCAAAAAACGCATATTGGAACACAGTAGAGCTATCACTAACTTAGACCAAAAATATCCTGTGGCACGCCATTTTCAAGATAAGCATTTTTCCAATTCATCTGGTTTGAGTTTCTTTATCCTTGAACAGGTTGATAGGAACTCCCGGGGTGGCAACAGGGTTCTTACTCTTAGACAGAGGGAGTCCAAACACATCATAAACTTTCAGACTAAGACTCCTGGGGGATTGAACCAGGATGAGGAGCTTGCTATACATCTCAAGGATCATTAGTTTTTTATCCTGAGTTTGTCTATTCTGTATCTCGATAATATGTATGTTGGTTATACATCCAAGACCTGTTTTCTGTGTACCCTTTATCTGTTTTCTGTGTACCTTTATCTCATATCTGTTCCTCTAGTTTTGTATATATACATATCACTTGTGCTTCGAGTTTAGTGTGATTATACCGCATAGGTTAATCTCTCTTTTCTTCCTTTTTTTCTTCTTCTTTTTATACATGCTTTATATACATGTTTGTATATCCTTCTCCTCCTATGCATTAGAACAGTAATTCTTAATTTATTTCATGTAACATATATATTCTTTTCATTTGGTATAGGCAGGAAGTGTTCGCACTTTTTTAATCTCTTTTTTCTGTTCTTTTCTTTGTTTTTCAGGAGGAAAGGAAGGGGCCCACTCACTTGTATTCACCTGCACGGGCCACCTACCCTTTTCCCCATTTGCACATCGGCACGTATCATTGGCTTTGACAAGCATACAAGTAAGTGGAGTCCAGAGGGACAGGGCTCTGTCTCCTTATGTATTCAACATGGGACCTCCGTGTGGCATGGACATTTCTCATTACTTGGCTTAGTGACACTTGCTCTGTATTGGACTTTGATTCTGTACCTCTGTGAGGCACTTACATTTTTAGCATTATGTGGCCTGTACCTGCACCTGTAGGGCTGTGGGCATTTGCCCATGACAGAGTTTTCTAACTTCAGGGTTCAGGATGATGCTAGGGGACAGGATCTTTATCTACATTATGTGGGTACTTTACTTAAGATGAGGATACCTGTTTTAACATGATACATTGGATGTCTGACACCTCTGTCTCTTTACTATGCAGTGAGACATCCAGTCGTTGTTATGTCCCTTTGCAGTGTCTATTTTAATTAATTTTTGTGTTAACACACTTACTGGCACTTGCCGTGTATTAACATGTTTTTCCTTACAGGCACTTGCCATGTATGCCTCCATGAGGGCAGAGCGAGTGTCAATTTGCTCCTTGACCTTGTAAAAATTACTTTCTGTGTTTTTGCCAAGAGTGTGAGGCTCATGATTCTAGACTGTGATTAAGTTTAATTGTTTTTCGAATGCATTGTTGGCCACAAGATTTATGCATGATTTTGTATTACATTGAACTTGTGTCATGCATGAGCTGCTCTTATCTTATTTTAGGAAATCCAACGCATTCGTGTTGCAATATATAACTTCTTGTTTTTGGGTTTAAATAACCACTCCAACATGTCCGCCATTATCAAGAGTGTGGTCCCCTTTTCCATTATGTTCTCCACGTTTACTTTAAGGCTATTTAAGTCCTGTGTTTATGTTGCACGTTTCACGTGATCAAGATTTCCTCGGAAATCGAAACGCGTTGTGGAATAAACACTGTGGTACCTCAATGCTTCGGAGTTCTACTTTCCTGAGAGCGCGCTGAACTGTTGCTGTTTTTGATATTGGATGACCGGTGTGCTCCGCCGGCGTGCGCGCCACTCTCCAGTGGTCCCCGACAGTCCAGAAGGAGCTCTTCTTGTGCATATATATATATATATATATATATAGAGAGAGAGAGAGAGAGAGAGAGAGAGAGAGAGAGAGAGAGAGAGAGAGAGAAAGATGCTGAGACTAATCAAGAGACTAGATTCATTATGGATTTTAATGTCTCAAATAAAGCTGTAAAAGAAGCTGTGGGAAATCAACGGAAACTTCTTAGAAAAGATGAAGATTTGAGGAAAACACCTTCTTTTGGAGACTTATTAACTCAAAGTTACTTTTTAACACCAGGAACAGAAAGAGAAAATTGGCTGAAAACTACTGGATTTGTGAAATGTCAGAAATGCAAGGTCTGTCAATATGGACAGAATCGAGTGAACTTTAAAACTTTCAATAGTACGGTCAGGAGAATTAAGGAATGGATACTATGTGAAACAACACATTTGGTGTATGTAGTGGAGTGCAGGTGTGGTAATAAATACGTTGGTAGCACAGTCAACAAGCTTAAACTATGTATCCTGCAACACATAAGGACAATCTCCAATAATGTGTAAACATATTTGGAACGGGCATGATGGAAGTCTCAACAATTTGGTCTTTTTTGGTACTAAGCACATCCCAAGTAAAATCAGAGGAAGTAACCGTGAGTTGGCCTTAAGAAAGGCGGAATCTAGATGGATTATAACTATTGAAACTGAGATTCCATGGGGGCTCAACACAGTTGCTGAACTGTATATACATCTGTGAAATTTCTGTTAAGCTTGAGTTTCCAAAATAACAAATATGTATTCGTACTCTGACCTTCTTGGTTCCCTCAGCTTGTCACATTGAGAATGTTGAACTGGAATTATATTATGCTACAGTGTTTTGCACATGATATCAGGTTTAATGATCTTGCTTTATTTTAACGGCCAATCTTTTGACATTATGTTTGTTAATATTGTGATACTTGCAGACTTAGATCATCATCATGGCACTGTACAGATATAGGCACTTTACACTTTTATCTGCTGATGTTTTCACACATGACAATATGTGGTCATTATGGTAATCTGAAAGGATGAAATCTTGTCTTGAGTTGATGGCCAAATGTAGACATCATATCTGTCAGTGTTGAGATGTTTGTACATCTAAACTATTATCATGGTATTGTACAGGTATTTATGCTATGCACTTTTTTTTATTTGAAGATTTGCACAATTATCATTTAGCCTCAATGATTATGACAATGAGATCAAGCAATTAGGCATTCCAGTATTGGGATATTGCAGACACATGATTATTATTATTATCCATAGAGATTAATATATACAGCTTTCTTTACAATATAAGTCTATATGTGATAGGGGCTGTCCAATGACTGGAAGATCTTAACCACACATATAAGTATCTCTTATGCATATTTATTTCTGTATACCCTGCTGCTTAAGCATTGTGTGGTTGTAGCACTTTAAACACAGCAGTATTTGCATATTTGATATGACATTCAAACTGGTGAATTTAGTTTTAACAGTGATATTTGCGAGATGAAGTAATTATGTACCTTAAGATTGTAATGCTTTTCATTTACAATGTGTGAGAAGTTGGCCTGGTATATGCTGTTCACTAATTAAAGTGGACACCTTGCACCAGGGCAAATCGACTCTTATGGTAGATAGGTTTAAGACAACCTTTTAAAGAAAGCTATCCTAGTGGTAGCTGTGGAGAGCAGCCTTCAGGCTAAGTCTCGGAGGAATGTAAAGCAGCTTGTTTTACCATATAATCTCTTGAATCACCAAATGAAAAGACACCACACAGGTATATATATCAAATATATATGTATTTATTTCTAAATAACTCTCTACTAATCTCTTTATGAGATTAGAAGACAAACATATGCACAAATCAACGTTTCACAATAAGTTAAGCACAAAATATGGCTGGGGCCCTAGGGGCGTACCAGACCATATACTAAGTAAGAGACTTAGAAACAACGACTTGCAAGGAGACAAGGCCTAGGGCCTTCAGAAGTGCTGGGGCCTCACAAAACCACCCAAGGCAGGTAAGTAAAGGACCCACGGGGGACGCGTGCAGTGTGGATACACAGGCGCGAATCGCCGTTAACTTCAATGGGGCAAGTCGCGGTTGGAAATAAAGAGTTTTAGGATACTTCGGGAGAACCTACAAGCAAGTCACTTACAGGGTAAGTAGTTCTAGGGCCCACACCCACAGGAGCACCGTAGTGCTGGAGTTACCTCACCCAGGGAAGCCGGGTGCACAGGTGTCCTTTGGTGTCGGGTCGCGGCGTCGTTTTCAATGGCGAACAAAGAAGACTTGCTGCTTGCGGGAGCTGAAGAAGTGTCCGGTGGAATCCAAGCCTGGATTCTGAAGAAGGATGACCTGAAAGCAGAGGGGACAGTGTTCAAAGTCACTTGGCAGTGACCCGGGGCAAGGAAGATGGATGCCCACCGTCGTCGGTCGCTTCAGGTCGGTTGCAGGTGCCTTGACTCTTCAGCCACGTGGTCCAGGAGGCGTCGACGACGACCAGGAGCTGGATTCGGTGTGTCCCTCGACGTCTGCAGCTGACTGCGGTGTCGGCAACTCGATCGGAGCCAACAAGCCTTGGCAGCCGCAAGTCTCGGGGAGATGAAGAAAAGTCGATGGCGCAGACCAGCAAGGTCTGTGGAACTCACCCAGCGAGGGTAAGTCAGGGCAGGCCTGGAGCAACCAGGGGAGCCCTTTGGTTTCTTTAAGAAGTCTTCTGGGGACCCACAAGCCAGCGGGCAAGGGATCGCGAAGACACCTCGGGCGGAATCACTCAACAGGGGCCCACGGTCACTCGGGACGGTGTAGGCCTCTGATCTTCGGAGGGATTCCTGCTGGAGGTCGGGACCACACGTGGTCCAAAGCACAAGTTCGTAGAACGTTGTGAAGGGGTTGCACTCGACAATAGTGCACGGTACCCAGGGGTCGCGGTTCCTCGTTACTCGTGGGGTCCACTTGCCTCAGCTTCGCTGGGGACTCACGATGGCCTGGGAGAGGTCAGGAAATCCACTTCTTGGGCTGCAGGGACTTCGGACTCCGGCGGGAGCGGCGTAGTTTGCGACCGTCGTTGTCGTTTTTGGTGCCTGCCAAGCAGGGGAGTCACTCCTTGACTCCAAGGGAGATTCTTCTGTCTTCCAAAGGTAGTGGAACGTCGAAGGGCCAGGATTCTTCTGTAGAGCGTCGTCCAGGGGTTATCTGCTTTGCAATGGCAAGGTTCCCCCTCTTATACTAAAAAGAGGGGATGGACTAGCTCTATGACCCCACCTATGGGAGGGTCAAGGGAGGGGGTGGCTACACCCACTTCCCTTTGTCCAGTTTCGCGCCAGAGCAGGGGCAGGTAGCCCCTGAGCTGGTTTGAACTGGCATATGCACAGAGGAGCCTTCTGCTCCCCCAGTGCAGGACTTCAAAGCACTCTAAGAGTGCACCCACCCAGCCCCAATACACTAAACCCTGTCTGGAAGGTGGTTACACCTCCCTGTGACAGGATGCCTATTGTTGGGCTTCCTCCACTGTGAGTTTCGGTCATCAGCAGGAGGGCAGCCCAGTGTCTGTGACTGGTGGCATCCATTTTGTGATGCCAGGGCTCTTTAGGATTCTACCGCGTTTCCACAGCAGGTACATGTCTTCTCCCTCTAGAAGGGTGGAATGCTACCCCCGCCGCCAAGATTGGCGGGGGGGTAGTATTCCAAGATGTTTGACACCAAACACGACATGTTTTGATGCAGCCATTCCAAAGTTAGCATTTACCGCGAGGATATAATGCACTTAAATAGTATATGGTTTAACCGCATCCACAAACAGCACCAGAGAATGGACTCTGAGAACTGCAGAGGGGCCCTGCTCATGCAGAGGCACCCCCTCACATAGAAGCCAAGCACCCTGCCCTCAGGATTGATAGGGCCTGCCTTAGGGGTGACTGATAGGTTTATATGTGTGTGCAGGAGAGATATAGGAAACCTATATCTCAGTGAGGGGTGCTAGCACCACCTCACCCAGGCTGCAGTAGCAGGCCTGTGGTGTCAGATTTAGACTGCTTCCCAGGGGTGGCATAACACCTGCTGCAGCCCCTGGGAGGCCTGTGAAGTACCTATGCCCTTGGCACCTAAGGTACCATATACTAGGGACTCATAAGGCACCACAGTATCCAATCACTAGTGCACCTAGAGTGCACTCCATGTCGTTTAGAGAGAGCAGATAGACTGGGGCCCTGAATAGCAGGGTCCCAGTCCAACTAAGTCATAAACCAGCAAAACACCAGGAAAAAAGTGGGGGCAACCATATAGTCAGATTCCACCTTCCTACATAACCCCCCCAAACGAAAGGAGATAAGGCTAACCTTGACCAGTTGAGCCTATATTGACTAAGTGGCCATATAAGGAAGCACCTGCACTAGCATGGTTGCCCCCTATGTTATGGTCCACTAAGCAATCCCTCGCCCTAAGGGTATGAGAGGGTCTCCACCATGGGGAATCACTACCTCTGGTGTGCTTAGGTAAAGTACAAGGCCGGTGAGGTGTCTGAGTAGGGAAGTGAGGCCCTAGGAATGTTGGCCTCAGCTTCCTCAGATCACTGGTCACCATGTATGCCTGTCTTTCCATGACTGAGTTGCACTTTGCTCTAAGGGTCAACCTTTGGCTGCCTACAGCTGGGGGTTGGGTCCCTTTGGATGGAACACTGGAGGGACATGGCAGGTTTGGAACCTTCTGGTCCCAGGTTTGCCCTTGCCTACCAGAGTCCTTCTGGGGAGGTCCCTACATAAAGGTATGGGGGATCCCTCAGTGTGTAGAGGAATTTTCACCTGGCTAGGGCTACTAGACTGGGTGCCCCTAATCTGCTGATGGGGGCTTCCTCTGGACAGGGGGCCCGGGGGTCCACTGACCTCCCTGACCTCTGCAGCCCTGGGCTGACTGAGGCAGGGTAGAGAGGGGCAGGTTACCTGCTCCAGACTGGGTACCACCTTGGAAGGGTCCTCTGCCATCAGGGGTGTGGCCAGGCCAGGCCTGACTACCTCTGTGGCAGTTCCTTCACTAGGGGTAGGGTCAGTTCCCTGAGGAGGCTGACCCTTACCTACTGTCTGGGGGGAAGAAGACTTTTCTTCAACCCTTGTGCTCTCTTTCGGGGAGAGTGGGCCATTCTTTCAGGCTCCATCTCTCCAAATTCTTGGGCTGGGGCTGTGGCCATCACAGCCCCACTAACCTTTGCAGGGACGCCCAACATCCTAAGATGGGTTTGGTGTTCAACTTCAGCCCAGGCTGAAATTTCCAAATCATTGCCCATCAGGCAATCTACAGGTAGGGTTGGGGACACTGCCACTCTTTTTGGGCCTGTGACCCCCTCCCAGCTGAGATTGACTATGGCCATGGGGTGATCTGTTCTGACACCATCAATGTTGGTCACCTGGTATTTAAACTCAGGTAAAAGCTGGTGAGGGGGGACTAGTTTCCCTGCCACCATGGTGACACTAGCCCCTGTGTCCCTAAATGCCACAGCTTTCTGACCATTAATCATTGGCTCCAGTCTGTACCTGCCCAATGCTATGGGACCCATGGTAAAGGTGGCATATCCTACACCACCATCAGAATCTGAGGAGTCTGTTGAGGGGGTCCTGTCTAAACTAGGGCCCACCTCTGTTCCTCTTGCAAAAGCACCTAACTTTTTGGGTGCACTACTCCCAACTGGAGGATTACTACTGGTAGTACCAGGAGGGGTGGTAGTAGTTGTTGGAGGAACATTTTCTTTATTGCCATTCCTGGGACAACTGGGATCAGATTTCCAGTGCCCAGGCTTTTTACAGACATGGCAATAGGGTTTCTTTTCAGGAGAGGAAGGAGTTTGGGACCCACCCCCAGAAGAGGAATTTTGGGGCCCTGTAGTGGACTTATCCTTGGATTTATCCCCACCTTTCTCTTGGGACTTGGTAGAATCTTTCTTGTGGTCACCACCCTGATTCTTAGGCCTTACTCTGGTTCTGACCCATTTGTCTGCCTTCTTTCCCAATTCTTGGGGAGAGGTCAGATCAGAGTCCACCAGGTACTGGTGTAAAAGCTGGTTTTGACAATTATTAAGGATCTGTTCTCTCATCATTAGATTATAAAATCCTTTGAAATCAGTAACCCTACTGCCAACCAGCCAACCCTCCAGAGCCTTGGATGCACAATCTACAAAGTCTGTCCAGTCCTGAGTCTGTGCCTTCTGGGTATCTCTGAACTTCAACCTGTACTCTTCAGTGGTTAAGCCAAACCCATCTATCAGTGCACTCTTCAGGACCTCATAATCATCAGCATCCTCTTCTCTAACAGTGAGGAGCTTGTCTCTTCCTTTATCTGAAAAGGAGAGCCACAAGATTGCTGCCCACTGCTTTTGGGGGACCTGCTGTACTCTACAGGCCCTCTCCATAGCAGTTATCCATTTGTGGATATCATCCCCACTCTGGTAGGGAGGAACAACCTTGCTCAGGTTCCTATGGTCAGGGACATATTCTCTGCCTCTAGGGACACTGTTGCTGCCACCAGGGGGTTCTAAACCCTCCCTTCTGGAAGCTCTCTGGATCTCCAGGGCTTCTCTATCCAGTGCCAACTGCTTGGTTCTGAGGGCCACTTTGGCTTCCTCATACTGGAGCAGTTTGCACCTTCTCTCAGAGGAGGTCTCTCTTAAGTTAAAGTATGAGCTCCTCTCTTGGACAAATTCTCTGCCAGAGTGATAAGAGTGCTCAGATTCCCTGGAAGGGGATCTGTGCCTCTCATCCACTCTGCCAGTTCTCTTAGGGAGAATTCCTCTGTCCTTTTCAGGCTCCTTGGAGCCTGGCCCTTCAATCACAGAGTCTTGGTCATTCTGATTTTCATCATCTGACCCAGATACTATGACTGACCCACCCACTGATTCAAACCCTTTAGCTCCTAGAGCCAATCTCAGGTCATCTGCTGTCAGCAGATCTATCAGGTGCAGGGTTGAGGGACTCTGTCCTATCCTCAGGTGTCTGTCAACACACATGGCTCTCAAGTCAGAGAAAGCCATGTCCTTATACTGAGGCTGAGTGGATCCACTGGGTCCACCCTTTAAGGACATTCTAGTGTTGTGCAGTGTTGTACTACCTACACTAGTTTGTGGCCTACTGATCCTAGCTTGAGCTGTGGAAAGGGTGTGCTATCCCTTGGCACACAGCTCTAAGTTCAGTAGAACTTATTGATACTAAGCTTGACTTTATATGTACCTTGAGTACCTATAATGGTTTTCAGTTAGTAATTCAAATAGAGATTTTCTGGTAAAACAATGGCAAGCTGGAATCCCACACGCTGCCCACCAATGTGAGAAGTTGGCCTGGTATATGCTGTTCACTAATTAAAGTGGACACCTTGCACCAGGGCAAATCGACTCTTATGGTAGATAGGTTTAAGACAACCTTTTAAAGAAAGCTATCCTAGTGGTAGCTGTGGAGAGCAGCCTTCAGGCTAAGTCTCGGAGGAATGTAAAGCAGCTTGTTTTACCATATAATCTCTTGAATCACCAAATGAAAAGACACCACACAGGTATATATATCAAATATATATGTATTTATTTCTAAATAACTCTCTACTAATCTCTTTATGAGATTAGAAGACAAACATATGCACAAATCAACGTTTCACAATAAGTTAAGCACAAAATATGGCTGGGGCCCTAGGGGCGTACCAGACCATATACTAAGTAAGAGACTTAGAAACAACGACTTGCAGGGAGACAAGGCCTAGGGCCTTCAGAAGTGCTGGGGCCTCACAAAACCACCCAAGGCAGGTAAGTAAAGGACCCACGGGGACGCGTGCAGTGTGGATACACAGGCGCGAATCGCCGTTAACTTCAATGGGGCAAGTCGCGGTTGGAAATAAAGAGTTTTAGGATACTTCGGGAGAACCTACAAGCAAGTCACTTACAGGGTAAGTAGTTCTAGGGCCCACACCCACAGGAGCACCGTAGTGCTGGAGTTACCTCACCCAGGGAAGCCGGGTGCACAGGTGTCCTTTGGTGTCGGGTCGCGGCGTCGTTTTCAATGGCGAACAAAGAAGACTTGCTGCTTGCGGGAGCTGAAGAAGTGTCCGGTGGAATCCAAGCCTGGATTCTGAAGAAGGATGACCTGAAAGCAGAGGGGACAGTGTTCAAAGTCACTTGGCAGTGACCCGGGGCAAGGAAGATGGATGCCCACCGTCGTCGGTCGCTTCAGGTCGGTTGCAGGTGCCTTGACTCTTCAGCCACGTGGTCCAGGAGGCGTCGACGACGACCAGGAGCTGGATTCGGTGTGTCCCTCGACGTCTGCAGCTGACTGCGGTGTCGGCAACTCGATCGGAGCCAACAAGCCTTGGCAGCCGCAAGTCTCGGGGAGATGAAGAAAAGTCGATGGCGCAGACCAGCAAGGTCTGTGGAACTCACCCAGCGAGGGTAAGTCAGGGCAGGCCTGGAGCAACCAGGGGAGCCCTTTGGTTTCTTTAAGAAGTCTTCTGGGGGCCCACAAGCCAGCGGGCAAGGGATCGCGAAGACACCTCGGGCGGAATCACTCAACAGGGGCCCACGGTCACTCGGGACGGTGTAGGCCTCTGATCTTCGGAGGGATTCCTGCTGGAGGTCGGGACCACACGTGGTCCAAAGCACAAGTTCGTAGAACGTTGTGAAGGGGTTGCACTCGACAATAGTGCACGGTACCCAGGGGTCGCGGTTCCTCGTTACTCGTGGGGTCCACTTGCCTCAGCTTCGCTGGGGACTCACGATGGCCTGGGAGAGGTCAGGAAATCCACTTCTTGGGCTGCAGGGACTTCGGACTCCGGCGGGAGCGGCGTAGTTTGCGACCGTCGTTGTCATTTTTGGTGCCTGCCAAGCAGGGGAGTCACTCCTTGACTCCAAGGGAGATTCTTCTGTCTTCCAAAGGTAGTGGAACGTCGAAGGGCCAGGATTCTTCTGTAGAGCGTCGTCCAGGGGTTATCTGCTTTGCAATGGCAAGGTTCCCCCTCTTATACTAAAAAGAGGGGATGGACTAGCTCTATGACCCCACCTATGGGAGGGTCAAGGGAGGGGGTGGCTACACCCACTTCCCTTTGTCCAGTTTCGCGCCAGAGCAGGGGCAGGTAGCCCCTGAGCTGGTTTGAACTGGCATATGCACAGAGGAGCCTTCTGCTCCCCCAGTGCAGGACTTCAAAGCACTCTAAGAGTGCACCCACCCAGCCCCAATACACTAAACCCTGTCTGGAAGGTGGTTACACCTCCCTGTGACAGGATGCCTATTGTTGGGCTTCCTCCACTGTGAGTTTCGGTCATCAGCAGGAGGGCAGCCCAGTGTCTGTGACTGGTGGCATCCATTTTGTGATGCCAGGGCTCTTTAGGATTCTACCGCGTTTCCACAGCAGGTACATGTCTTCTCCCTCTAGAAGGGTGGAATGCTACCCCCGCCGCCAAGATTGGCGGGGGGTAGTATTCCAAGATGTTTGACACCAAACACGACATGTTTTGATGCAGCCATTCCAAAGTTAGCATTTACCGCGAGGATATAATGCACTTAAATAGTATATGGTTTAACCGCATCCACAAACAGCACCAGAGAATGGACTCTGAGAACTGCAGAGGGGCCCTGCTCATGCAGAGGCACCCCCTCACATAGAAGCCAAGCACCCTGCCCTCAGGATTGATAGGGCCTGCCTTAGGGGTGACTGATAGGTTTATATGTGTGTGCAGGAGAGATATAGGAAACCTATATCTCAGTGAGGGGTGCTAGCACCACCTCACCCAGGCTGCAGTAGCAGGCCTGTGGTGTCAGATTTAGACTGCTTCCCAGGGGTGGCATAACACCTGCTGCAGCCCCTGGGAGGCCTGTGAAGTACCTATGCCCTTGGCACCTAAGGTACCATATACTAGGGACTCATAAGGCACCACAGTATCCAATCACTAGTGCACCTAGAGTGCACTCCATGTCGTTTAGAGAGAGCAGATAGACTGGGGCCCTGAATAGCAGGGTCCCAGTCCAACTAAGTCATAAACCAGCAAAACACCAGGAAAAAAGTGGGGGCAACCATATAGTCAGATTCCACCTTCCTACACAATGTGTAGAGAAACTGTCCAATATGGCATTTCTTCATTTGTTTGTAATAAAGTGTTAGTATGGAGGATGGCATCTGAGGGCAGGACCTGGTAGGGTGAAAGAGACATCGAAATGGGTAAGATAGGAAAAATCTTTCAGAGTTCAGTAATTCATAATGGTGATGATGTCATGATGGGCATATTTTTATGCAATTGTGTACTTTACAATAATGCAAGAGAAAGCACCAAGTTCGATGTCTTACATACAGTTTGACTCAGAATCCCTGCATGATCAAATAAGAAATGAAATATGCGGTCTAGTGTTTTACTTTTAATGAGGTGGTGTGAAATAGGGCTGTTGTCCTTCAAATATGACACCTTCCAGATCGACTCTATGGCCCAGTTGAGGCTTTTAGCCGAAACGCCTAGGTCTGTTTTGCTTTTGGCACATGTGTACTTTGCTTTGTAAAGGCTTAATAAATATTGCAGCAAAACAATTTCCAATTGGGCCCTCTTCCTGGATTGCCCGTCAGTGACTGGTTGGTGGATAATATGGGCAGTGTATGGGTAAATGTATCCCATATATATATATATATATATATATATATATTCATTGAAAAAACCATAGGTTTCAGACACGTTATAGTTAGAAATTAGCATTTAAAAAACCTATGAAATTCACTGAAAAAACCATAGGTTTTAGGGACAGTTATAGTTAGATGGACATTTGACTCATACAAAACCATAGAAATTCCCCTGTTATAGTTAGTTCAGCTAACTATAACTCGCGCCCCCGCAATGCACTGCTGATGACGTCACATATTACATTACTCATGACATGGTCAGTGACATCAATGGTGACAACACTGATGACATCTCAAATGACATCACTGATGACATCATCCAGTGACTGTGTGTTTCTGTAAAGTTTAAATATGTTTAATATATATAGGGAAAGGCGTATTGAAGAATGAGTGGGTGTATAAGTGTCTGAATGGATGATTTAGTACGTGAGTGACTGACTCTACAAGTGAGTGATTAAACGTATCTTACTGAATGCATGGGTTAGTGACTAAACTGTGTGAATGTCTGTATCCGTCTGTTTGTTGGTGTGTAAGTGGATGCATGGATTTGTGAATAGCTACATGAGTGTCTATATGGGTTATTGATTGGTTCTCTGAGTATCTGTATGGCTGCCTGAGTGTTTGTGTGGGTGGGGTGTGTGTGACTCTGTACATAGATGTGTGAGTGGGTGATTCACTGGGTGCATGATTTCAAGAGTGCGTCTGTGATGGACTGCTTGGGTGGGTGAGTGTGTGTATGGGTGTGTTAGTGAGTGAATGTATATCTCAGTGGTACATGTGCGAGTAACTACATATGTAAAAGGCAGTATATATGTGTGTTAGAGTATTTAAATGGCTATAAGTGAGAGTGGGTGATAGTGAGAGTGGCTGTATGGATGCTTGTGTGCTTGTATCAGTTATTGTATAAGAGCGTAAGAATGTGCTAGTATTTGTATGAGTAAGTGAGCTGGTGTGTGTATAACTGTATAGGTGAGTAAATGGGTGTGTGATTCATTTTTTGCATGACTGACTAGGTGTGTGAGTACCTCTATGGATGAGTGGCGGTGTGTGAGTGTTTATATAGGTGTATGAGTGCATATGATAGTCCTGTACTGAGTGACTGTAAGTATGAGTGACTGTATGGGTGAGTGAGTGGATGTGTGTGTAGACCTAAGAATTAGTGAGTGGGTATGTAGTTTTTGGTGTTGGAGTGTCTATGGTTTTGAGAATGGCAGTCTGTAATTTAGAGTGGGTGTATCAAAAGTTATATTAGGGTGTGAGAAGATGCATGAAATTATCACATGGATGATGTCATCAGTGATGTCATTTGAGATGTCATCAGTGATGTCATCAGTGATGTCACTGACCATGTCATGAGTGATGTAATATGTGACGTCATCAGCAGTGCATTGCGGGGCGCGAGTTATAGTTAGCTGAACTAACTATAACGGGGGAATTTCTATGGTTTTGTACGAGTGAAATGTCCAACTAACTATAACTGTCCCTAAAACCTATGGTTTTTTCAGTGAATTTCAAAGGTTTTTTAAATGCTAATTTCTAACTATAACGTGTCTGAAACCTATGGTTTTTTCAGTGAATTTCAAAGGTTTTTAAATGCTAATTTCTAACTATAACGTGCCTGAAACCTATGATTTTTTAAGTGAATTTCAAAGGTTTTTTAAATGCTAGTTTCTAACTATGCCTACAGAGGTAGGACATGTGAAGAAAGAAGAAAAAACGCACAGAAAGAAGCAAAAGAAATGCAGAAAGAAGCAACAGAAGTCCACAAAGACGAAGAAAAGTGCAGGAAGAAGCAAGACATGTGCAGATAGAACCAACAGAGGAGCAGAAAGAGGCCTTGTTGCAAAATCATCCTGTGCCCACAACTTTTTCAGACGGGTACTGGTGGTAACTGACTCTGACTAACCAGAGCCAGTGCTATGCCAAAAGACACTTAGAATACCGTGAAAACACCTACATACACTAGGGAACACTATGCGTTGGGGTACCCATGTGATTAGCATGACCTCCTCTGCAAGTCCCTAGTACATAATAGGGTAGGGGGATTAAAACTACCTCTTAAAACGCGCCCCGTGGCGCGTTTTAAGTTGCGGGATTAAGTCCCCTTGAATCCTGAGGGTCCCTGGGGCCCAACTAGCCCCCCAGGTACCTACAGTTAGGACCACAGAGCTGAGTTGCAGAGAGGCGTTCCGAGGCCACGCACCTTTTTTCACCTCTCTGCAACGCAACTCTGTTGTGCTTACTGAAGGTACCTGGTGGGCTAGTTGGCCCCCAGGGTCCCTCAGGATTCAAAGGGAATTAATTCCCCAACTTAAAACGCACCACAGGGCGTGTTTGCGCACATGTCACCTGAGGCCACGCCCCCTCCCTTCACCACTGTGCAAATGCGCCCCATGGAGCATTTTAAGTTGGGGGATTAGGTCACCTTGAATCCTGAGGGTCCCTGGGGCCCAACTAGCCCACCAGGTACTTCCAGTAAGCACCACAGGCCTGCGTTGCAACGCCTGAAACAAATTGTGCAGTTGTGTTTAGGTAGTGAAGAGGGTTGTGCTGGGGGTAGTGTTTTAGGGTTTAGGGTAGTGCAGTGGTGTTTGTGTAGTCTAGGGGGTCATGCTGGGGGTAGATTTAGGGTTTAGGGTAGTGCAGTGGTGTTTGGGTAGTGTAGGGAGTCATGCTGGGGGGAGTGTTTTAGGGTTTAGGGTAGTGCAGTGGTGTTTGGGTAGTGTAGGGGGTCGTGCTGGGGGTAGTGATTTAGGGTAGTGCAGTGGTGTTTGGGTAGTGTAGGGGGTACTGCTGGGGGTAGTGTTTTAGGGTTTAGGGTAGTGCAATGGTGTTTGGGTAGTGTAGGGGGTACTGCTGGGGGTAGTGTTTTAGGGTTTAGGGTAGTGCAGTGGTGTTTGGGTAGTGTAGGGGTACTGCTGGGGTAGTGTTTTAGGGTTTAGGGTAGTGCAGTGGTGTTTGGGTAGTGTAGGGGTTCGTGCTGGGGGTAGTTTTGGTTAGGGTAGTGCAGTGGTGTTTGTGTAGTACAGAGGGTAGTGTTTTAGGGTTTAGGGTAGTGCAGTGGTGTTTGTGTAGTGTAGGAGGTCGTGTTTTAGAGTTTAGGGTAGTGCAGTGGTCTTTGGGTAGTGTAGGGAGTCGTGCGGGGTAGTGTTTTAGGGTTTAGGGTAGTGCAGTGGTCTTTGGGTAGTGTAGGGGTCATGCACGGGATAGTGTTTTAGGGATTTAGGGTAGTGCATTGGTGTTTGGGTAGTGTAGGGGTCATGCGGGGGTAGTGTTTTAGGGTTTAGGGCAGTGCAGTGGTGTTTGGGTAGTGTAGAGGGTCGTGCTGGGGGAGTGTTTTAGGGTTTAGGGCAGTGCAGTGGTGTTCAGGTAGTGTAGGGGGTCGTGCTGGGGGGAGTGTTTTAGGGTTTAGGGCAGTGCAGTGGTGTTCGGGAAGTGTAGGGGGTCGTGCTGAAGGGAGTGTTTGAGGGTTTAGGGCAGTGCAGTCGTGTTCGGGTAGTGCAGGGGTCGTGCTGGGGGAGTATTTTAGGGTTTAGGGTAGTGCAGTGGTGTTCGGGTAGTGTAGGGGGTCGTGCTGGGGGTAGTGTTCTAGGGTTTAGGGCAGTGCAGTGGTGTTCGGGCAGTGTAGGGGGTCGTGCTGGGGGTGGTGTTTTAGGGTTTAGGGCAGTGCAGTGGTGTTTGGGCAGTGTAGGGGGTCGTGCTGGGGGTGGTGTTTCAGGGTTTAGGGCAGTGCAGTGGTGTTCGGGCAGTGTAGGGGGTCATGCAGGGGGTAGTGTTTCAGGGTTTAGGGCAGTGCAGTGGTGTTTGGGCAGTGTAGGGGGTCGTGCAGGGGGTGGTGTTTCAGGGTTTAGGGCAGTGGTGTTCGGGCAGTGTAGGGGTCGTGCTGGGGGTGGTGTTTCAGGGTTTGGGGCAGTGCAGTGGTGTTCGAGCAGTAAAGGGGGTCGTGCGGGGGTGGTGTTTCAGGGTTTAGGGCAGTGCAGTGGTGTTCGGGCAGTGTGGGGGGCGGTGCAGGGGGTGGTGTTTCAGGGTTTAGGGCAGTGCAGTGGTGTTCGGGCAGTGTAGGGGGTGGTGCAGGGGGTGATGTTTCAGGATTTAGGGCAGTGCAGTGGTGTTCGGGCAGTGTAGGGGGCGTGCAGGGGGTGGTGTTTCAGGGTTTAGGGCAGTGCAGTGGTGTTCGGGCAGTGTAGGGGGTCGTGCTGGGGCTGGGGTTTCAGGGATTAGGGCAGTGCAGTGGTGTTTGGGCAGTGTAGTGGGTCGTGCTGGGGCTGGTGTTTCAGGGTTTAGGGCACTGCAGTGGTGTTCGGGCAGTGTAGGGGGTTATGCTGGGGCTGGTGTTTCAGGGTTTAGGGCAGTGCAGTGGTGTTCGGGCAGTGTAGGGGTCGTGCTGGGGCTGGTGTTTCAGGGTTTAGGGCAGTGCAGTGGTGCTCGGGCAGTGTAGTGGGTCGTGCTGGGGGTGGTGTTTCAGGGTTTAGGGTAGTGCAGTGGTGTTCAGGCAGTGTAGGGGGTCGTGCTGGGGCTGGTGTTTCAAGGTTTAGGGCAGAGCAGTGGTGTTTGGCCAGTGTAGGGGGTCGTGCTGGGGGTGGTGTTTCAGGGTTTAGGGCAGTGCAGTGGTGTTTGGGCAGTGTGGGGGGTCGTGCTGGGGGTGGTGTTTCAGGGTTTAGGGCAGTGGTGTTTGGGCAGTGTAGGGGGTCTTGCTGGGGGTGATGTTTCAGGGTTTAGGGCAGTGCAGTGGTTTTCGGGCAGTGTGGGGGGTCTTGCTGGGGGTAGTGTTTCAGGGTTTAGGGCAGTGCAGTAGTGTTCGGGCAGTGTAGGGGGTCGTGCTGGGGGTGGTGTTTCAGGGTTTAGGGTAGTGCAGTGGTGTCCGGGCAGTGTAGGGGGTCGTGAAGGGGGTGGTGTTTCAGGGTTTAGGGCAGTGCAGTGGTGTTCGGGCAGTGTAGGGGGTCGTACTAGGGGTGGTGTTTCAGGGTTTAGGGCACTGCAGTGGTGTTCGGGCAGTGTAGGGGGTCGTGCAGGGGCTGGTGTTTCAGGGTTTAGGGCAGTGCAGTGGTGTTCGGGCAGTGTAGGGGGTTGTGCTGGGGGTAGTGTTTTAGAGTTTAGGGTAGTGCAGTGGTGCTTGTGTAGTGTAGGGGGTCATGCTGGGGTTAGTGTTTTAGGGTTTAGGGTAGTGCAGTGGTGTTTGTGTAGTGTAGGGGGTCATGTTTTAGGGTAGTGCAGTGTTGTTTGGGTTGTATAGGGGGTCGTGCTGGGGGTAGTGTTTTAGGGTTTAGGGTAGTGCAGTGGTGTTTGTGTGGTGTAGGGGGTTGTGCTGGGGGTAGTGTTTTAGGGTTTAGGGTAGTGCAGTGGTGTTTGTGTAGTGTAGGGGGTCATGCTGGGGGTAGTGTTTTACGGTTTAGGGTAGTGCAGTGGTGTTTTTGTAGTGTAGAGGGGTCATGTTTTAGGATGCAACGCTCCAATACCTGACCAGTCTGCACTACATAAAACTGCAAAAAAACTAAAAATAAAAAGTGTTTTGCACACTTTTGTCATTGGGCTATATGTGGGCTACATCTGGGTAATATTTGTGCTACATTTGGGCTCTTTTTTTCACTGGTGGCCATCTGGGAAGACTTCTTTGTTATGAAGTTTCCTAATTTCCTCATTTACTGCAGTCTCCTCAGTAGGAAATGCTTTCAGTTTTTTACTTTGATTCCATCAAGAAGGCATTCAGATGTGTCTCACATTTGCCATAAATTCAGAATGTTAGCACTCTAGTTGCTCATTAGATCACTGTAGTTAAGCTACTGCTCACCAGGGAGTTAACTGGAAGTCTGCTGCTGGTATTGAAAGTGATTGTTTCAGTCTGCATGTCAGAATTTTCTAATGAAATAGAAGAGGATTTGAGATCTCACTTAAAACATGCCCTAATTTTTCTTTCTGCAGCACTAACCATAATTTCTATTTCAAAAAGAACCCCTCATTTTGTTCCTTTTTAAATTAAATGTTTTAAGTGTTACCGGTTTATTCCAATCAAGATGGCTTCAGGTGTGCCATACTTTTGTCATAAGTAAGGCTGTTAGCGCTCTAGTTGTTCTTTAGAACACTCTGGGAAGCTGCAGTAGAACACAAAGGAATCAACTGACAGTCTCTGCCCTTGTTGGATGTACATGTTTTACTGAGAATGTCAGACTTCATTCTCACATGACTGAGAAAGATAATGTGAATTTACAGAAAATATGCTCTCATTTTAGCTTCTGGAGCACCTTCCAAAACTCTATGGGACAAGCATGTGAAAATAGTTTCCTCTCAAACATGATTCATGATATCCCAGCAGAAGGTTTTTCACAGGGTAAAATAACCTTAGAACACACCACAATTCCTGAAATTAGTATGGTGCCATCAACAAATGAATTCTAATGTAACTAAAGTCTGTTATCACCCTTTATAGTTCTCCTTTTGGTAACCCTCAAAATCTTTGATTCACTACAATGCATTTCAATGGGGTACTATCATTTATATTGGTCCCAAGATGGCTGCCAGCAATTCCAGGATGAAGTGCTGACAGCCAATCAGATCTCACGATGACATGTGTGGTTAGGCTCCGCCCAGATATATATGTGATTTTACTTTTGATTTTCTCAGGAACTACTGAACGGATTTACACCATTTAAGCAAAAGGCACGACACTGAACCAAGGGCTACCTCTTTGCCAAATTTGGTGTAATTCCGTTCAGCAGTTCGGGCTGTAGCTGCGACTAAAGGTTCCTATGGAAAAATGAATGGGGAAAACACGTTTTGGGACCCCCCTTTTTTCTCGGCCCCCGCTTGACGAATCACCCCGAGACTTTCAGGATAGGAGCGGACCGGAGCGCCCCAACAAGTTGGAAACTTTTGCGAAGATTCGTCAACCGGCGCCAATGTTATTTCAAATAGAATGTTGCGGATTTCCTATGGAAAATAGGTCCTAACTATAACTATCTACTGGCGACCGCCAGTAGATAATATATATATATATATATAAAAACAATTGGAGAAACTACTACGTAGTGAGCTCACTAAGTGGTGGGAAAGGAAATCACTGGAGAAGTATGTGGAGGCAGGCAGGGTGCCTCGAGGTTTAAGAGTACTTATTGCACCATCCTTCGAAAACCCGAATCCAGCAATGCTCACAGAATGGGCTTCAAACAACCTGGAAGCCTCGATGAACATGGTGAGAATACTGGTGAAATACGCAGCCATTGACAGAGAGGAGATTCTCAAGCAAATAGAGTCATTGAATGAAAAGCTAGAGGCACACGAACAACAAGAGGCAATAAAGAAAGGCAGAGGGGAAATAGATGCTCGACTAAAAAACATGAGGAGACCATAAAAACAAGAAAAATATTTAAGTTTGCCAGAGACAAACAAGATTATGAAACTGGACGAATATTTACATTTTCTCGTAAATTCGATATAGCCAAGAGACAAGCCATGATTCCTCAAGCCTCTAGACAAGTCTCAACTAACAGCACAAATCAGGATGGTTCCAACACTGATTTAAGCTCCGTACCAAGCAGTTCAGACTCAGAAGACAATGGTTTAGTTAATCCACAAGTACAACTACCAACCAATTGTACACCTTCGGAAGAATTGGGTTTTTAATCGAAGACCGCCGCAAGACATTGCGGCCACGACCACTCCAGAAGCAAACAGAAGCAGGAGAAACAGGTGTCGCAAACAAAGGCGAAAACTCAGGAGGCAGCAAGAGAGGCAGAAAAGGCAAAGCATATCAAAGGAGATAAACAACTCTGTACCTTCTAATGCAAATGCTACCGAAAATACAGTTGTCAATCTATCAGACTTTACCCTGGATGCTGCTGAAACACAATTACTATCGTTGGGTCTGTCATATTGTCCACGTAATAGTTTTAAATATGCTCAAACACGCATCGATGTTTTCAAATTTATACGCAAATTGAAACTTATCAAGTATTTCAAATTAAATAAAGCTAGTGAATCTGTAACCACCATTGCTAGCGCAAATCAGCCCAGTATTCGTCTTCAAGTGTCAGATATCCCCATTTTAAGATCATTACACACGTTAGGTTCGGATACAGAAGAAAACACAGGCAATACACAGACAAATCTACAGGATATGGGCATTTCTTGCAGTGGAATTGTGAGCAGTCCGTTCCGTCCACCGTCTACTTTTGTCCCTCTTATGCCTAAAGACTCCATTGACACTTTCAATGATGTGGTCACAAAGGAATTGAAGACACTAAATTGGAGAATCCTGAGAAAAAGAAACACAAACGATATTCTGAGATACAATATTTTAATCTTATGTATAAACTCAAAAAAGCTGACAACATCATAATAAACAACGCGGACAAAGGAGGGAACATAGTTTTGTGGCCCAGAATTATGTATATGCAGGAAGCAGAACGCCATCTTACAGACGCTGCTTGTTACACGAAAGTAACTCAACAAGTCATCAAAAGTACTAAAGATCTGGTTCATGGACATTTGGCGCAATGGAAAAGGGAAGGATTGCTGAGTAAGAGCGAGTATAAATTCTTGAAAAATGAACATCCAATCACTCCGGTTCTTTACCTAATTCCTAAAGTCCACAAAAAACATTCCCAGTGCCTGGGCGCCCGATAATTTCTGCACAAAACAGCGTGCTTGAGGCAACATCTAAATATGTTGATTTTTATTTACAAGATTTGGTGGAGAAGTTACCTTCTTTATAAAAGATACTGGCCACTTTCTCACCAAACTTAGAACTGTAACATGGAAAAAAGAGTATCTTCTGATTGTGATGGACATCTGTTCATTGTACACAAGTATCCAACATAGTGATGGGTTAACAGCAATCAAGTATTATCTTGATTCCAGAGATATACAGTGTTACCAACACAATGCAATGATATTGCAAATGATAGAATTGTGTTTACTCAATAATTTTTTTCTATTCAATAAGGAAGTGTATCACCAGGTGCGCGGGGTGGCCATGGGGGCATGCTTCTCTCCAAGCTATGCATGTTTACATGTTGGTTGGTGGGAGGAGCATGTCCTCAGGCACACTCACAAACAGCTGTTTGATGCGCACGTTACTGAATGGTGGTGCTTTATAGACGACATCTGTGTAATCTGGCATGGCACTCTGGAATCAGCCGAGAGTTTTGTTAATTCAATCAATGTTAATAACTCTAATTTACAATTTACAGCACAAATCAGTGACCAAAGTGTGGAATTTTTAGATGTTGAAATTTATATCAGTAATGATACTATACAAACTAAACTACACAGGAAGATCACGGCTGGAAACTCCACTTTACATGCCAATAGTGCCCACCCCAGACATCTCATTAAAAGTATTCCCTATGGCGAGTTTCTCAGAATAAAAAGAATCTGCAGTACTGAAAATGATCGTAAACTTTGCCAAGCAGAAGCCACTCAAAGGTTTTTAAAAGAGGATATAGCAGCAAGGATTTAGACACAGCTCTTTCCAAGGCCAACACCAATGAAATGTTATCGGTCACAACTAGTCAAGCTGATTTGGAGAGCAATAATGATAATTCAGATGACATCAACACGATAAGATTCATAACTACATTTAGTGATCAAGAATCTCAAGTCAGAAAAATTATACTCAATAATTGGCACATAGTCAAAACTGACATGACTCTTTCGCATATATTGCCCGACTCTCCCTCCATTACATTTAGAAGGGCACCCTCAATGAGGGACACTCTAGTAAGAACTAGTCCTGAGGTCTCGACAACACCTACTACCTGGTTATCCAACAGAACAGGTTTTTATAAATGCAGTGTTTGTCGAGCCTGCAAATTTGGTGTAAACAAACAGAAATACACAGATGCATTTGATCCGATACCTGTTCAAATCAAAGGCATGTACACATGCCGCACCGATCATGCGGTTTACGTATTAGAGTGTAGTTGTCATCTCAAATATGTGGGGAGCACGAAGTTGCAGGTATTTAACCGTATCCTGCAACATTTGCGTGCCATTGTCAATATGGACCACAATTACCCTGTTGCCCGACATTTTAACCTGGTACACAATAACAACTTAAAAGATTTAACGTATTTTGTTATTGATGCAGTCCCAAAGTTACCCAGAGGGCGAAACAGGGAAAGGAAGTTACGACAATTAGAGACACATTATATCCTGACACTTGACACTAAGATGCCAAATGGGTTAAATACGGGAGAAGATTTACACAATTTTTTATAAATGTGTTATGATTATGTTATTATTCAATACCCACCCAGGCACCACTATATGTATCTGGTGGATTGGCCATGGATTATGAAATGAACTGTACAGTGAAACATGAGTGTGTATATATGTGGTTTTTTATCCAGGCGGCTTTTGTTAATCCGGCTATGGGACCTTGTTATTTACCCCCGTTTTACCTTGTTTAGCCAACAATTTTGGTTTTAACTGGTTTTATGGGAATTTTATGACTCGGTTTTGGTCGGTTTTATTGAAGGCACAATTTTGGATATTTTTGCACATGTCTATATACATATATATTTATGTGTTTGTATGTATGGATGTATTTATGCTTACATTCACATCATTCATGTTTTATCAATCACTTACTATGCTGCTATTTTTTGGCACTGTATTTGCGCATTTGCACATTGTTTCCTTGTTGAAATTTAATCTTGCACTTCATATGCTGCTATCTCTTGGTACTGTAAATTGCGCATTTGCACATTGTTTCCTTATCTTGTACTGTATATTGGCACCAACCTGATTATTAATGTACTAATAACAATGCAGTCAGGCATGGTTTCCTATGTCACATGTTTCTTATATAATGTCGTCTTGGTCTAAGCGTCACTCTTACTGGATTTAGGTATACCTTGCATTTGTAGCGATTGATTTATAGCCTAGATATTTACATCTTTGAGTAATTAGTGGCTGCCTCAAACATGTACCTTGTAGCTATGATGTTTGAATAGCTACGGTTTTATGTGTCACGAACAGCACTTTATATTACAACAGCACTTGCACAGTAGTACCCTCACTCCTCATGACAGGCTTGCAATTTTAATAGAATCCTGTATTATCAGAGATTTTATGAATTTGGCCACTTGGCTTTATTTCAAAGAATTAAATTAAATTGCAGTAAAAAAAATTAAATACTATTTTAGATGTGGCCATTGCTTTAGACATTTTTTGTATTAACATGTACTTTTTCTAATGCTTATTTGGTGTTGTATAGTATGTTTACTATGTCTGTCACTATAGGAGGAGTGGTCAATTGTATAGCACATTATTTAAGACACAGTAATATCCTTGCACGTCATGTGATCAAGATCGGGGTAACCCGGTCGAAACGCGTCATGCAGTGGAAATCTCTATTTCAATAAAGCACTTTATCCACTAAACGCTGTTGTGGTCCGTACCTGATTTTCCGTCCGCAAGGAAAAGGAATTTGGCTCAGGATTTGCAAGCTATATATATATATATATATATATATATATATATATATATATATATATATATATATATATATATATATATATATGGGCAGTATACGGGGAAATGTATCATATATATTTTTGGGAGTTTGTTTTTGGAAAATTTAAAACTTTCCAAAAGGTTTTATGGTTGGACGCCATGTTTGACAGAGTAGTCTGTCAAACTTGTACAACATTGACAGGAACTGCTGTGACAGCGGTTCCTGCCAATGTCTAGAGATTCTCCAGTGGGCCGACAGACAGCTCTAAATTTGGTGGGTGGAGGACCCTAAGTATGGTGGTGGTAAAGTTCTCTGCCATATTGACAGACTTAACTTCGCGCACCAAATTATAAATGTGGCGCTTGGCTTGTTACAAAATTTATCAGGATTTTCTTCCGGAAAATAAAAAGATTGGATAATGAAAAGGAAAAAATATTACATTACACAGAGCATCATACAGAGTTTTGCTAATGAGGATCTTTAATAGTCCAAAAAAAAGGTTACTTTATTTTGCAATATATTTCTATACGTGTCTGTTGGCTCCATTATTTTCTATGGAAGTGCGTTGCAGTACCAGTGGTTGGACATCTGTCATGCTGGACTTACTCCAAATCTCAGCTGCAGTTCAATTTTCCAGCCACTGACCTCTGTCACTCCCACATTTACTAATGTATGCATACATGTGTGGAGATCTTCACACCCGGGCAGAGACCTCTGAAGAGACAATATAGCAGAGGAGGAGGTCTCTGCACAGGGGTTTGTAAATAGCTTTTTGTAGTACGTGAGTAATACGATTGTAGTACTACTAAGCATACTACCAAGTACAGTTTCTGAATAAGTACCAATATATATATGTGCATAAAGGGCTAATTCAGGATATTACCACATATTTTGATTGAGGTAGTGTAATTACTATGACAGGTATTATCCTAGTTTTATCACTGATCAGTAAATGACCAGTAAATCAGTAAAATTCACCAATGTCATTTAGGGGTCACTAACCAGATGCAGCAATGGCTAACCATTTGGCCTTTGGCACATCTGCACTGTCCTTGAGACCAGGTCAAAAGAGCAATACAAATTCTGAAGGAGAACATAACACTGAAAAAGGTATCATTTTACCTACATAAGTCAATAACAAACAGCAGAAAAAGACTATTAAGCATGTTGTGCAGAGCTGTGTTTTAGTGTGATTGTTTAACTAGAGCAGTTCTTACAGATCTTGTGTTTGAGCTGTCTCTCTTCTCAACTTTTTGTCATTGTGACAATGCAGTGCTGCTGTCTACCTTGCGTTCAAGTTAGGAATAGCAAAGGTTTCTCACCTGAGCTCCAAAAACATGTGCTGTCTATTATAAGATTTTTCACTGGAGGTTTATGCATAATTACATACTTCATCATTAGTCTCAAGTGGATGTTGAAAAATAAAGTTACATGAAGTGGAAGATCTTTGAACTGCAAACACACATAGTATCTGTCTGTAACTTTGTACTCGTTTGCAGCATGCTCAGATTTTTATAATTCTGATGGCTATGAGTAGACCTGATGTTTTTCCTTTACATATCCAGTCTTATTGCATATTCACACCAAATTCCTATGTAGGCCACCATTGCGAGTGCTCTGGCATGGGATGAAAAAATCATTGCATCAGGTGAAATCCAAATTTATTGAGTACAACAGTTACCTAAATAAAATAAAATTCCCTGAAAAATGTGGCTTTTTGCACAAAAAGCTCCATGACCTGCTATTCATTGAGAGCTTTCCCTATATATCTTAGTAGGTATGACCTGCAAATATGTACCTGGGGAAAATTGCAAGGGTACGGATTTAATTACACAGCGGGTAATTACTATGGGCCTTATTTAGACTTTGGTGGAGAAGGTACTCCATCTCATGACGACTTAGTACCCCCTTCGTCAAAACAAAGTTCCGCCCGCCTCATTTAAAGTTGGGTGAAACTTCAGTATGTCGATGGCCAAGACTAGTCTGTCTGCACTCCCTACATACACCTCCGATGAGCCAACAAATTTAAGGCCTTTGGAGGTTTGGCCATGTGTCCACCCACCCTATTTAGAGTGAGTGAACAAATGGGTAGCTTTTATTGTCTGTTACCGCCAGGTAAAACCTGGCAGTAGGGGACAGTGAAAACTGCAAAATGATCCCCATGCCATGGAAAAAAACTCTCATGGTGACTGCGTCATTTTTTCAGTTTTTTTATTTTTAAAAACAAAATCCCATTTTTGGATTTTGTTTTTGGAAATAAGACGATTTTGAAAATTTTATGGAAGGTTCTGTCATGTTGACTGATCTATCCATCAAACTTTGAATGCTTTTACAGGGACCATCAAGACAGCAATTCCTGGGAATGCAAGGGAAGCCAGCTGGGCGGCGGACAGCTGTAAATTTTGCATGCGAAGTAACCTCACCATGGCAGGAAGAAAGTATTCCGCCAAGGCGACGGCACATACTCCATCCACCAAAATCGAAATCAGGCCCTATATCTGTTAAACTTCACGCAATTTATAGTTTCAATGCCTGATGAAATACGGGTTTGCTCATATATTGGAATTAACCAGCCCACTTATATTTATTGGGCTTGTCACACCATTGTTAAAGAATGTATTCTTTCGCATTAAGTTTACTATGATTTCTACATTTTAAGCACTATTTTATCAGAATCACAAGGCTATTGACCAAAGTCACATACAGTGAGAAGTACAAAATCATTGCACAATTCTGTCCCCATCAAATATCTCAATGTATCTCTTTAGTAATCTCCATGAAATCTACCTTTATTGTAAAACTATTAACAGATTTTGTCAAAAAATTCACTTTATGCCAGTTCCAGTGAAAGCATTAAGGTCAAACGTCACATGACATCACTTCCTGTGATGTAACCAAACTCACGCCATTATGGGTTAAAGAGTGCTTAATTTCAAGTCTGTCATTTTGGTGAATTGAAATGCATGGTCTATGTATGCCACTGATAAAAAATGGTCTCATAATTGATTTGTAAATGGAAGTACAATTTAAATGGGATCACTGACACAATATTGAGGTAAATATCGAGAAGTATTGTGTGACAAAAATATTGTATACCAAAATATCGTGTCTCTATACTTATAATAGTAAGTACAAAAATGTTTGGAAAAATATATAATTGGCACTAATATCGCCCAAAAATGTACAAAAATATCAATTTATTTAAAAATATAAATAGAGTTTAAAGTAGTAAATGTTAAATATTTTAATATATAAGGTTAATATAATGTAAAATAAATAAATTCCACTAATATTTAATTCGATATATAAATATATAACTATATAAACACAAAAACATATTACCTAGTGTGGGTCGCCACCAGGTAGTTATATTTAGGTCTGCTTATCCATAGACGGTGTGTTTTTGGGTTTGGGAATGACTTTGGCCCTGTTTGATGAATCTTTACGAAGGTTTCCCCAAAAAAAGTAAATCCACCTCTGCTCCTTCCTTGAAAGTTTCGGGGCAATCCATCAATCAAGGGCTGGGAAAAAAAGGGGCTCTCAAAACGTAAAATCCCTATTTATTTTCCATAGACTTTTTAAGACAGATTATAGCAAAACCTGCTGAACAAAATTACACCAAATTCGGCAAGAAGCTAATTCTTGGTCGGCAGATTGTGCCTTTTGTGATTTGGAGTAAATCCGTTCAGTAGTTTTTGAGATATTAAGGGTAAAAAGTAATTACATATTTTAGCAGTTGGGTCCGCAAGAGTCTTGCAAGTGTCCCACAAGAGTGCAAATTAAAAAATGGAGCCTTGTAATTGTCGAGAGGTCTGTTTTTCCTTCGAGCCTTCACATTCTCAGGGTAGCAAGAGCCTCAACCAAGCCCTGCGAGAGCGATTCTCTGATTAGCTGTCTGTTGGTGGTTTAGAAATGAAATAGCGGCCATTACTGTTTACTAAGAAAAAAATGTAGGTGTTGTGGAAATGAAGAAAAAAAGTTATTTAAGGAGGAAGGAGAAAGGCATCCTGTCCCACTAGATTTGGAGAGGAAGTTTTTAAGGTATAACTACTGTGAAGAAAATAAATGTATGTTTAAAACAAATTCTGATGTTGCGGGACTCTCACGGGATCATGAATAGTAAACAGGAGTTTATGAGTTCTCAATAAACTCCACTAGTAGGAATGCGTATTGTTGTCCTTGTTTTTGAGAGGAAGTGAGTAAGAGATACATACTGTGATAAGTAGAAGTTTTTTGTTTTTTTTAATGTTACAATCTTGCCAGACTCTTGCGGAATCATGAAGTAGGAAGGAGAAGGTGATTTTTGAATACATGCACACTTGCACACTTGTTACTACAGGAAGGACGCTTACTGGAGATGGTGTTTATCAGAGTCTAATATTTCAACCCATTGGTTTGGGAAAGATTTGTGAGTAGAGTTAAGGCTCTTCCCACACATACCCTCCTACGAACACCTGTCATGTGAGAGAGAGGTCTAACAGGGGAGGTATGTTGCTCCCCATACACCCTATTATGCACACCTGTCATTTGAGAGAGAGATGTGAAAGGAGAGGCCAGTCCATCTCCACACCCCACTACACACACCTATCATCTGAGAGAGAGGTCAGAAAGCAGAGACCAGTCCATTCACACACCCTACTATGCACATCCGTCATCTGAGACAGGACTTAAAGGAAAGGTCAGTCCATTCACACAATCTACTAATAACACCTGTCATCTGAGAGAGAGGCCTGACAGGAGAGGGCAGTCCCTCCCAACACACTACTGTGCACACCCGTCATCTGAGAAAGAGGTCTGAAAGGAGAAGCGAGTCCATCCAAACACCCTACTGGGCATACCAGTCATGTGAGAGAGAGGTCTGAAAGGAGAGGCCAGTCCCTCACCACTCACTACTACACACAGCTTTCATCTGAGAGAGAAGTGTGAATGGAGAGGCCAGTCTATGAGCATACCCTACTATGCATACCCGTCATCTGAGAGAGAGGTCTGAAGAAGAGGCCAGTTCATGTACATACCCTACTATGCACACCCATCATCTGAGAGAGAAAGGTCTGAAAGGAGAGGCCTGTCATTCTCCACAAACTACTATGCACACCCATCATCTGAGAGAGTGGTCTAATAGAAGAAGCCAGTACCTTTGGACTCACTACTATGCACAGTTGATATCTGAGAGAGAAGTCTGAAAGGAGAGGCCAGTTCATGTACACATCCTACAACACACTTGTCATGAGAGAGAGGTCTGAAAGGAGAGGCCAGTTCATCCACACAGTCTACTATGCACATACGTCATCTGAGAGAGAAGACTGAAATGAGAGGCCTGTTATTCATCACATCCTATTACGCACATTCATCATTTGAGAGAGAGTTTTGAAAGGGGAGAGCATTTGCTCCCATACACACTTCTTACACCCTAGTGTTGACACCCATTATCCAAGAGAAGATTCTCAGTAGAGAGGCTATTTCCTTCCATATACTACTATTTCCCTAGAATTATGTTGCGATCCCACAAGAGTGTCAAGAGAGTGGTGTACAAGCTTGAGGGAGTGAAACTTGCTGCATGGGGCTTATTCGATCCCGTGCGCATCTCTCGAAGACCTACATGCAAAATTACTGGGCATGCCACGAGGTGATTTACAATCCTGTGAGACCCTCACAAGATCATACGGAGAGAAGTAGAAAAAGGGCCAAGGTTCAACCAATAGTTAACATTCTTATTACATGGTTGAAAAATGTGGTGATGTAATTGGGTGTAAAACCAGAGATAGCTCAGATTGTCCTTGGTGCTTTGGAGGGGAATGACGTCTCTTTGAGTCATGCTCAGCTGATGTGACTTAATTTGGAACTGAAAGAGACTGGTGACTTCAGCTGCATTTAAGAAAGAGCTCCAAGTTCTTTTATTTAATACAATATTTTATGAAGGTAGTTGAGAATTGTCAGTAAGTGCACTAATGTTGATAAATTTACTCTACACAAGGTTTACTGAGTGAAAAGCTGTTTGTAGAGTTGTAGATTTCTCAATATAGTTAATTAGAGGTAGACATTAGAATGTTGAGAGATATCAGAAAGTATTCCAGATTGTGTTAAAAAATGAAGCGTTCAAACTGTATGTACTTGGGCAAAATATGTCGAATCTCCACACATTGTGTGCATACAAGAAACATGTGCATTAAATACAATAGATCTGGATAGCTTTGCAGCTCTTAAAAATCCCACTATCCTCTCCAATACTGGTAGGCCAAAGCGGGGTGAGGTGACATTTGTCCCGACAGGTATAGCTCCATGAATTAAGAAGAGTCTTTTAAATTCCCCCTATTATCAATTTATTACATTTACCTTAGGAATTAAGCTGGTTATAATAGTTATACATGTTTATAATAATGTTTTTGATTCATTGAAGGTGGATGTGGTCATATCACTTGAAAGAGACTTGGGAACATTTTATTGCCCAGGACTTCTTCATCTCAGAATGCCCTAGTGCATCTAAACTAATATGTTGGTATGGGGATGTTGGTGGGAATACCCTAGCTCATTTTAAACAAAGTCTGTATGGTTTAGCGCTTAATAACCTGATGTCGAAATGTAATCTGAAATTAGTTGAACACTTCTGTAACAGTAATTATTCACACTTACCTACCTTCATAGGGAGAGGCTACAGCAGCAACATTGATCATATCTTTATTACAGACATCAATAGGGTAACTATCCTAGACCTACAGGTGGGATCTAACTGTATAAGTGATCATAATCTAGTGGTCTTAAAATTTGAAGCTAATATTCCCAAAACCCTAGACTCAGGGAAAATTGCTAACATTATTCTCGCAGGTCAGAACGGTGTTAAAATAAAATGGGCAGGAGTTAATCCTGCTAGTTTAAAAAAAAAAAAAGTAGTACTTAAGAATTTGGGCCAATTTATGACAGGGTTAGCTCCAGAAACAAATCATGCAGAGACGCCGGACGCCCATATTAATGTATCAAACGCCTTTAATCAAGCATAAACAACAAGGCCAAACAGCATGGGAATGAAAGGAAGAGTTGGTTCAATGGCCAATGCACCAAGACTTGGAGCAACCTGATCAAAATACGAAATGTTGGCATAAAACAGAGAAAGAAAGATCTGCAAGGTGAGACCAGGGCAAACCTTTTGCAGGCTGCTGAAACTAAAGATAGTGTTTTTTTTCTGGAGAGCGGTAAATGCCCTATTGTTCTCCAATGAATATACCCTGACCTGGAATCGCGATTATACCTGCTCAGTGGGTGGATCATTTTGGTTTGATTTTCTCTTTTTCTAGTCCAGGGGAAGGACATTTCTATTCTTTGACAGTGAACTCTCCCACTAGAATTGTATTTAACCTAGATGAGGTGGTGAGGGCTAGTAATAAAAAGTCCAAAAGGGTAGGCCCTGGGTCCCGATGGGGTGCCAATGGACATCTATAAGGCTGAACCAAACCTGTGGAGTCCATTACGAACCAAGGTCATGAACACGGCAAGATCTGGCCATGTCCTCCCTCCTGGTCTACTTCCCTCATTGTACCTATTTTCAAGAAGGGATCTAGCAATGACCCACAATTCTATCGCCCTATCTCTCTACTTCAATCTTCCACCAAATTATTGGGGAGAGTTCTGCTAGAGAGTTTGGACATATGGGCAGAAGAAAACAAAATGCTTTCAAATGCCCAATACAGGTTTAGAAAAGGTTTGGGGATGGTTGAGCAATCGCTCAACCTGAACCTTTTGATGGGGAAGTATACCCTGTCTAAGGCAGGGTCACTACACATTTATTTCATTGATGTGAGTAGTGCTTTTGACCTGGTTGATCTTAGGAATTTTTGGGAATGTTTAGATAAAAAGGGTGCTCCTAAGGTGAACCTCTCATTCCTGGCATATCTGTAGAATAATCTAACAGCCAAAGTTCGGTTTGGAATACAAGGCAAATTGACCGCACTCTTTGGTATAGGGAGAGGGGTCGACAGGGTGTGTATTGGCACGCTTCCATTTCTCCCTATCCATAAATGATGTTGAAGAAACACTCCAGGCGGCTGACGCAGATACACCTAGGATTGGGAGGCGGCAGATTCCTATACTCTTGAATGCAGACAATGCTGTAGTCCAGGCACTCACTCCAAATAGTTTTCAGCTTCTAATAGACTCCTCCTCAGATTTCATGGAAAAGAGGGGTATGAAAATTAACACTGCAAAAACGTACTCCATGAGTTGCGGTCGTACAAGAGGAAAACAAAATTCCTTTTTTATTAATGGGAGGAAACTAAAACATAAAAACATCTTTAGTTATTTGGGTATCCAGTTTTCCTCCAAACTGGATTTGAAGCGCTACAGGGAGATCTGTGTATCTAATATGATCAGGAACAATGAAGGTTTGATGAGGTTTGCCTCTAAGTTAGGCATCAAAACTATTGCACAACTGCTTACCCATTATAACTAAGGCTCCCTGTTTTCCGTATTTACTGATTTTTACAGATAAATACAGACAGAAAACATTCATTTTCTGGTCTGTATTTATTTTTAAATGTGGATAAAAACGGAAATTGGGTTGCTTTTTGAGTAATTCTCAATACTGTCTGCCATGACTGTGTTATACCTGCTGCTCAGCCTGTGTGTCTGTGGAGTGGAATGTTGGTGTGAGAGCTGGTTATGGAATGTTGGATGAGAGAGAGTGTCAGTTGGAGTTAGGGCTGAGCAGCAGGGAGGCTGCTCCTGGGGGGGCTCAACCTTGTAACGTCTTGCTTATAATAAATCTACATGGAAATCTACCTGGACTGCCTATCTTCATTACAACATATTTTGGTGACGATTTAAGAAGGAAGAACCTACGTGTGCCACCTTATTGGACTTAAACCTGTCAAGCTTGAAGTAAGTGAATTGAAACTGAAGAAATTGAAGAGCAACTTGATGAATCTGGCACCCAGAGCCCCACCAGTGACCACCCCATCGGTCGCCCACAACCCAGAGGTGCCAGTTCCAACATTAGTGTGCCAGTCCCTGCTCTACTTTCCTGCTTACTCCCCTGCTTCTAAGGGACAGTTGTCCCCGCCCTGCCACTTTGGGACAGTGTTTCTAGAAGTGCAGTTTCGGACAAGAGCACCCCGTTCTTGCTGCCTGTTTGTCCTGCTACTTGCCTGCCTTGCTGCCTTGGAACTATTTTCTTTGTCACAACCGAAAGGTGCCAGTTTCTACTGCAGTTTCCTTCATCCTGCCTGCTGTAACCTGGAAGAGCTGTTTGTGTCCTGCTGCCTGCCTGTCTTGTTGCCTCCTTCTCCTGCTGCTTTGAAAGAGGTGTCACTGTTTTGCTGCCTTGTGAGAGTGTTTCCAGAAAGTGCAGATTCCTACAGCAGTGACCTGTTCCTGCCTCATTCTGTTTTTCTTCTGCCCAGTGATCTACTCTACCCCGTAACGGTGAAGACCCGCTGTTCCTGCTTCTGGTCACACCCAGTCGTGCAAGATCTAACCCAGCTGCCTCAGCTTTTTATTGCCTTTGTGCCACCCTGACCTGCCACTACTGTAGAGCAACATACCAGCCCTACCGGCCCTGCTTTGCCGCATCTACTCATTGGCACTTCATTCAGCTGGATTTCATGGATTGATATGGTATTTTTTTTTTTATTTAATATTTTGGGAGGCAGTTTTGTTCACATTTATTAAATCGCTGTGCATGAAGCTTTCTAACATTTAAAATTTATCTGGTAACTGTCACTTACCAGTAACTGCCACTACGCTTCTGTTGTTTTAGCGCGAGCTCTGCCTTCAGGTCGCGCAGTGTTCTTCTCCTCGTTAGCTCTGCAGTTACGTCCCTGCCTCTTCGATGTTCGTTGCTGCTGAGGGACGCCCAGCTGCTTCAACGTGCCGTGAGCCACCCGGCTCAGCGTCTGGAGCGTGCCGCCATCTTTTGGTTGGCAGAAGGCACAACTTTTCACTATGTACTGCGCACATTAAGCGCATGTACCACCGAAGGTCTTTGTTCTTTGCCAACCAAGCTGTTCGTTTAAAAAAAAAAAAAGCTTCAGACGTGACTGGGTACTCTCCACTTTTAACCTCGCAACGCTCATTTCATTCCATACTTCGTTTTCCACTGTCAGTATCCTCTTTTTTTTTTTTTGTGAGGTGAGCCTCTCCAAGCCGGTGAGTGCTGAGTAAGTTGTTTATTTGGGAGTTGTTTTGATGTTTCCTGCACCTTCGTCCACTTATATCTTCGAATATTTCTGCAGTCAAACTTATTTTCTAGCACCGGTTACCATGGAACATTTTGTGGGACATACCTTGTCTTCAGAGTTCTTGAACACTCGGGTGAGAGGTCGCTCACCAGTGTTTAGTGCTCACTTTACTTTGTTCTTTTCTTTTTAAGGTTCTACTACCAACCATTCTTCATTACCTATTTTAATGCCTGCCTATGTACTTTCTTTCATGATTATTATTCACACTTTTGTAGTGTGTGTGCCTGTAGTACTTGATAGCACTATTGTTGTAGGCATTTTACAGTTTCTTTGTGTACATGTTGTTTTCCAGGCAGTTTCTCTGAACTTAATTTCTAATTCTGCTCATATTTGAAGTTCTGCACTTTTTTTTTTTTTGATACGTTGCATGTGTGCTGTGGCTTAATAGTGCATACTTGGAGTTATGTTCTCTAGCATTGTGAAAATTGTCAGGCATATCATATAAGTAAAGAATAGTTTTGATTGTATAGTTGCTTCCCACTTTTACGTGGTTTTGGGTTGGTGATGCTCTACCACCCATTGATGTTGAAATGTGCATTTTACAGGTTCCGTGTGGAGCGTACTTTTCCTCAAGTCTCAACACATATTTTGTTTGGGTGGAGTTTCTGCTTGGTGTCTGGTTTACTTACAGGTTCCGTGTGGAGTTTGCTTTTCCTCACGTCACAACCCATATTTTGTTTGGGTGGAGTTTCTGCTTGGTGTCTGGTTTACTTACAGGTTCCGTGTGGAGTTTGCTTTTCCTCATGTCACAACCCAGATTTTGGTTTGGCTGGAGTTTTGCTTGGTTTTCATACAGGTTCTGTGTGGACTCCCTTGCCACACATCACAACCCAGATTTTGGTCTGGGTGGAGTTTTTGCATGTCTTTTTTTTTCTTCTTCTTGTTCCGTGTGGAGCATTGTCTTTTACACATCACACCCTGTCTTTTGGTGGGGGGAGTATTGTATTTTCGTGAACACCATGCAAGTATGTTTTCTTTCGCGCCTTTTAGTTGGGACCCTTCCTACCTCTTGTTGGCCTGGCCAGCCTTCTTGTTTGGTTTTTTGGGTTCAGTTTCCGTTTTGCTGGCGTGGTATTGTATGTGTTGCTTTGGCTTGGTTTTAAGGGAGCGTGGATTTTGTTTCTTTTTGTATGAGAAAGGGAGAAGTGGTGAGCGATAGAGTTGCTGGATTGCGTAATCTTTTACTTCTTCCAAACAATTACCTTTTTGCTATTTTGTTTACGTGTATTTCTCCATCTAAATGTATTGCATGTTGCCCCTCTCTTGCATGTATTTATTATTGCCATCTTGTACATGCAT
Organism: Calotriton arnoldi; assembly: GCA_963921515.1. Taxonomy (NCBI): domain Eukaryota; kingdom Metazoa; phylum Chordata; class Amphibia; order Caudata; family Salamandridae; genus Calotriton; species Calotriton arnoldi. The sequence continues at coordinate 63,784 of CAWUFW010018694.1, read as the reverse complement.
CTATTTTATTGTACTTCTTTTGCTGTTGATTTTATTGGTATTAAGAAACGGAGATGTGTTATACCTGCTGCTCAGCCTGTGTGTCTGTGGAGTGGAATGATGGTGTGAGAGCTGGTTATGGAATGTTGGATGAGAGAGAGTGTCAGTTGGAGTTAGGGCTGAGCAGCAGGGAGGCTGCTCCTGGTGGGGCTCAACCTTGTAACATCTTGCTTATAATAAATCTACATGGAAATCTACCTGGACTGCCTATCTTCATTACAATAGACTGCCAGGCCAATAGAAGTGTGGATTGATAGATAAAAGGGTTAAAAAGAAAGGAATTTTAGTAAAGATGCTTTAGCAGCAGTATATATGCACAATGTTAATACTGAAATTTGCATATTTTCATATAAGTGCACTGACTTATGTTCTGCGGGTGCTCACAACATTGAAACCTGGCAGACATTCAAGCATGAGTGCATATTTATTGGTTAAATAAATGTGGAAATATTTTTCCACAATACCCAAAATAAATATGGATAAATACAGACGGAAATGGCAAAAAAATAAATACCATAAACCCGGGAGCCCTATTTATAACGCCTAATCATTTTTTGCAGCAGTGTATGGTGCGGGGATCTGGGCCATAGGGGACAATGGAGCCCTCCAAAAAGCAGAAAAAACATTTCTAAGGCGACTCTTAACTGTACCCCATTTCACCCCAGAATCTATCGTTCACTGGGAACTGGGGGTTGATTTTCTTTCAGACACTCTTGATAGCAAACAATTCTTATTATGGTGATCTGTTTGGTCTAAACATGAAACCACGTTAACCAAATCTATTAGAAAGAACTGCATTCATGGGTCTAGATAAGATGAATAAAATTCCCTGGTTATGGCACTTAAAGCAGGCCCTGCTGAGCCTGGGTCAGATAGAGAGGAATCTATGGTCTTATCCAGAGGACATCATCAGGTATTCTAAAAGAGACATAAAATAGCATGTGTTTCGGGTCTGCCATGGGAAGGGGATTCAAGGAGACCTCCCCAGGGTAACAGTGGGATGATATATTGTATTGAATAATCAGTCTGGCTGTAAATCATATGTCACAACAATCAATTATGTACTGCACAGGTACCTTTTAACCCGCTTTTGCCTTCTTATTTTTCAATGTATGACCACATTTCCAAAAAGTGAAGGTTGGGAATCTATTACTCGAAAATGTCCCTGGGACAATCAGTCAGAGCAGACAACGCAGCAGTTAGCACTTTTTTGTACATTTTACCTAATTCCTAGGAAAACCTTTCTTAGACGCCTCTTTTTACAAGAAAGAATTATTTACCATCAGGTGGCTTTTAAGAATTTGTAGAAACTAGGATATGTGATTGGCTTTGTGTCATAGGGTCCGCTAGATTCTTTCTAAAGTGATCCTTATTAGAGCCCTATTAGATGACTCAGGGAATGTAATTAATTAATATGGTTTAGGTTCTCATTGTGCAACCCAGGGCCTGTTCCGTTTTGTACTATGTCAAGTGTTTTATTAGATATATTTTAACAGTTTTAAATTAAATGCAGTTTTAACTGTACTTGTCATCCTATGAACGTGATGCTATTTTGTGAGATGCATGTTTTTTTTATTGTCTTGATTTTATGCCTTTATGGTTCACATAATGTGTGCCAAATAAAGTTTTTCTGATTGATTGTATGTACTTGTAAGTAAAGGAAGCAATGTTTCTCAAACTATAAAACAAGGAGGGGCATATTCTCAAGGACTTATCGCCGAGTTAGCAGCACTTTATCGCAGCCGAAGTGGCGATAGATTTATTGCACCATTCACAAGCTGGTGCTAACAGTTGATATCGCCAGCTTTCCTGCGATAGCAGCCGCAAAAAACATCACCACGGATGACACCGGCAACTAACGATAATGAGATGCAGAGTAGGCGTTACTGTGCAAAAAGCCACAAAAACACCACTTCGCAATATTCTCTACGACCAGCCAGATCGGCGATAAGATCCAAAACAGGCGATAAGGCGCGTTAGCAGCAGGGATTTAACACCTGCTCTTACCTGGTGTTAAGTCGGATGACAACCTGCACCACAAAAGGGAGCCCAGACCAGAGCCACACCTGAAGAACAACAGATGCCATGGAGCTACTGATCATGCAGCTCGGAGCCCCGATAGGGTCACAACACCCACCGCCACCACACCCAGGCCCGCCATCCCCCCCCGGACTACCACAGAGGCAGCGCAGACAAAGACATCTGACCTTCAGAAAACGCACCAGCCTCACAGACAACACCAGAGGATGTCATTGCCCACTACAGGCTCAAAAGGACAACCATCCTCCGCATCCTGACCATCATTGCCCACAGGCTGACAGTACCAACACAGTCTCACAGCCAGCCCTATCCAAGTTCCTCACACCTGTCTTGGATGCCATCATCAGCTTGGTACCCCAGCACCTTCACTTCCCACACACTGCGCAGGAACAGCTGGAGACCAAGCAAGGCTTCTACGCCATAGCTGGCTTCCCGCATGTGTTGGGGGCAATCGACTGCACACATGTACTCCTCGTGCCCCCTGCCGCCACTGCACACAATTACAGCAACAGGAAGCACACGCATTCCATCAATGTGCAGGCAATAGTGGACCACCTGGGATTCTTCACCAATGTCGTCGCCAACTACCCAGGCAGTGTGCATGATTCCTTCATCTTCCGACAGTCCATCATCAACCAGCGCTTTCAGGATGGCACCTATGGGAATGCATTGCTCGTTGGTAAGTACCAAATGAACACACCTCAACTCCACAGTCATGCAACTCACGACTCTGGGAATGCACACGTTACAAACTCACATACAACATGCCAAACAACATGCCCACCTACCAGACACGACAGCACAACTTACTGTGGTAACCTGGGCTAGCCATGTACACAAGCCATCAATGGCATGGCACCTCAGCCTCACAATAGCAGAATGTGGGGAGAGGTGGGAACCAGGCATGTGCGAAGGAGGCAAGTGACCCATGAATGGGAATGTAAACAATGCCAAGTGTGGCGTGGATGTGCTGGCCAGACTGCAGTATGCAGACCACAGACATGTCCATGTCGACATATACTGCTGGTGTTTGGAGTGTAGTGGACAGTGGACGCAACCATGTCACCCCAGGCAATGGGGAAGATTGCGGAAATGTAGCTTGTTACGTCCCCCCCTGTAAGCGTGAGTGGAGTGGGCTGGCCCGGCGTACCCCAGGCCAGGGTAGGGGTGTAAATAAAAAGTCAGTTGCTCTGGGCATGGTTCTCTTCCGGAATGGCCAACGTGTCTGCCAGGGCAGCACCTCTCAGCCATACACGAGGCCGACGCCGTGAGCGGCGGTGCCAGCGATCCTGTGCGCCTGCTACACCCCAGGCCGCTGGTCCCCAGACCCGTCTTGGCCACCCCTGCACAACCAGGCCTCACTGCTCACCTGCCAACACCGGCGTGTGTCAAAGAGGGCCCACCACGTGCTGGTGCAAGCTCCAAGCCTGAGGCCCACGACCTTGGCAGCCTCCTCAGACCATCACGGCCTCCGCGACACAGGCCCCCAGCACTCCTTTCTTGTTGACGTACCCCACTGCTGCCTCCGGCCTACACGGCAGTCCAGTAGGTCAGACATTTGTGACTGAGTCTTGATTTTTCAATGGCCGAGTTCATATCATTGCACGCAAGGAGAGGAGTAAGAGGAAGACGCGGTTCAGTCCGGAGGAAAAAAACATCGGTATGGAGGTGATCGAACACTACCAACAACTGCTCTGGTGCCACTAACTCTGTGCATCGCAAGCCAATGACACGTGGCTGTGGGCCCCTGCTGACCGCTGCCTCCAGCCTACACTGCGGTCAAGTAGGTCACACATTTGGAACTGAGTCTTGATTTATTTATGGCAGAGTTTATACCATTGTACAGGCCTCATCACAGCCTGCATCCCCTTTCAGCTCTGGTGCCACTAACTCTGTGCCCCGAAATTCATGGACACTCTCTGGTTGAACTTTGGTGGCGTCTGAGTCTATGGCCTGGGGGTTGTCTTCATAATCATGTAGCTAATACTGACTTGGTGTTAAAAATGAGTCTGTAGCATTCATCTCCTCCATATTGCCTGTTTCTGCTTGGTACTGCCCTCTGCATCATTCCCTGGAAGAACACCTTCCACTGTCCCCCGAAACACTCTGCGACATCCACCTTCGACATCGACGAGGACCCTCTCAGCTCTCGTGGCCCTACCTCAGTGCACTGCAAGTCACCGTCCCGTGGCGGTGTGCCTGTGCCAGCCGCAGTGCATCCGGGGCCACTAACTCTGTGCAGCTCAAGTCGTGGACCCTCGCAGTTTGAACTTTGAACTTCTGATTGTATGATCACTGTTGTAGTTGTTGCCAGCACCAACCACTCCCTGAGGGCTGTCTTACACTCACCCCACACCCATCCAGCACAGGCGTCACTGGACATGTGTTCCTGGCAATAAAAGGGGCCGGGCTCACATGCCCGTAGCCAGTTCCACAAACTATCTAAGTGTGTCCGTGTGGTCATTATGTATGCATGAGGGCCCCGGGCCCTACCACATTACATTGTGCTGTGTACAGCGGACGCAAACATGTCACCTCAGGCAGTGTGGAAGACCTGGGACATGTAGCTGCGTCGTACCCCCCTGTAAGCGGAGTGGACTGGCATACGACAGTCTAGCGTAGGGGTGTGGATGATCAGCCCGGGGCTCTGGGCGTTGCTATGTGTTAGCCTTGCCAAGGAAGTAACTAATCCGTGTGTCTCTGTTGTAGTGTCTGCGCCACCTGTCCCGCAATGGACAATGTTGCGATGTAGCATGCCCCCGGAGTGCGGGCTCGGCCGAAGGGATAAATGAAGGGGCGCAAGCCCGCTCGGGTCCGGGATCATACATGCCAACTGTTGTGTGTGTCGCTATTACCGCAGCATAGGCCATAGGACTACCCTCAACCGCATCGCGAGTTCAGCCAGCCATGAACTCTACATCTGTGTCCACCCTATCCTTACCGTAGGCCTACACACACGTGGCCGCCCACCTTCAGCGCACAACATCACAGTGTCGTTGTCAGGCTTGTGGACATGCGCAGACAGGCATGACAATGGTGTGCCATAGGAGTGCAAGTGATGCAACCGCGCTGCGCACACTAGTAAATAGGCTCAGGGGGAGGGAGGAGCAGCAGTGAGGCTATGTAATACACATTGATGCCGCTCATTCGCTACAAGCAGTACCTGTCAAACAGGAATCACTAAGTCACACATATCATACACCAATGAATTAGTGAGCCTGCCAATACATCATGCAGAACCAACTTTTGACTCATGTCTCTCTGCACTGTCACAGGTGATCAAGGATATGCACTCTGCCCTTGGATGATGACACTCCTCCGAGCCCCGAACACACAGGCCCAGAGGCAGTACAATGCGGCCCACAAAAGCACCAGGGGCATCGTGGGACGCACATTTGGCGTGTTGAAGTCACGTTTCAGGTGCCCGGACATCACAGGTGGAAGGCTCCTCTACAGCCCAGGTATCATGTGCAAGATGATCGTTGCATGTTGTGTGTTGCACAACATATGTGTATGCACCAATGCCCCATGGCTACAAGTGCCAGATGCACCGGACAATGATGAGGAAGATGAGGCAGGTGGACCACACCCCACTGCAGCAGCAGCAGGAATAGCCCGTAGGAACACCATCATTGACAATTTCTTCACATGAGCACGTCACATTGTCACAGTCCTTAGCAATCATGGGACAGTACAAAATGACCACAGGCACAGCATGTGCAAATAAATTCATTACAACACACATTCCCTGTGTGCATGTTACTCCTCTGTACAAGCACATCACTCTGACAAGTGTAAGTGCAACATGTAGTGCTAACAATCTCATAAATTGGAAATAATGGTGGGTGTGTCACCTCTGTACAGAGAGGCTGTTTAGGGTGTCACGTATTCGAAATGCTATTTCTGTGTGTCAAAGATAGTACGGAAACCCTCTCATCAGCGTTTCACATGTGTCCCAAATCATTACATACAGGCTGTCATTTGTGACCTACAATTGACAACAGGGCTTCTTTTGGGGTCAAATATGTACCACCATGATGCAGGGATGCACCCTGTGACTCAAGTCCCACAACATGAGCTACATGGACGTAAGGGGGAATCACTGCCCCTACATTCGTCCATGCTTTCATACTTGATTAATCATAGACATGACACATCTGTGTGTATTGGAATGTATTATTCATGTTCAGTGGAGTGTTGCAGCTGTCTTAGTACCTGGGCCATGCAGACAACACTTTACAATGTTGCCCCGTGGAGGGCCAGCCAGAGTCCTTCAGGGATTGACAAGTTACTCAGAAGGGGAAGAGTCCAGTCCGCAGGCTGATTGCTGTGTCATTGTTGAGCATGCAAAATATGGCAGTCCATGTTGAGGTCCAAGGTTAGTGTCACAGAGTGTGTCGGGGGACAGTGGAAGGTGTTATTCCAGGGCATGATGCAGAGGGCAGAAACAAGCCATATGGCGGAGATGAATGCTACTGCTTCCTCCTTACCACTAAGGCAGATTCATCCTCATCTTCATCCTCTGACGTTTCATGTGCCTCACATATGGGTGGTGGTGTTTGGTTTGCAGCACTGTGTGACACTGACACATCAGGGGCCGGAGATGTGGATGTAGAAGTAGCAGCAGTATTCATCTGCGCAATGTCTTGTGGCATCACTCCCATGATGAGGATCTGCAGGGCATGGAATATCCCATCTACAGCTTTCTCGTGTGCAGCCGTATTAGCCATTCTTTGCGCCTGCATCCGCTCCATGTTCTCCATGACCTTCCTTATGTTTCCCAAATCACGGATGACATCGCTGTAGCCACTCTGACTAGACAGTTGTTGTTGTCTCCGAGTCATGACTCCAGCGACGCCAGCCATGGATTGTTGGAGGGCATGGGGCGGACTGTGGGTGTCCGTTAGGAAGTATAAGTGGTCCCTGATGGGACTTAGACACCCACGTATGGCATCTAGTTTGGCTGCCATGAGGTCGAACCCCACCCGCACCTGTTCAGCCAGCTCCTTCTGGCAGTCTAACACATGGCGTTGGAACGCCATGTGTTCTTTGGTGAGGTGCTGGGAGCCAGATGTGGTGGTGGGTGCTTCCTGCTGTGTGGTCTGTGCAGGGGGTGGGATCACCTCGATGGTACTGGGCTGTCCTGCTACTGGAGGTGGGGTGCAGAGGTTGTCCATGAACCTTTGGAGTTTGTCGTAGTCAATGTCCTGGAGGTCGTCTCCATCATCGCTGACGTGATATAGGGTCTGCTCTGCAGGAGGTGTTGATTGTCCCTCTGCAATGTAAAGGGGAGATGCAGTTTCACAGTGTGTTCCATGTATGTTGACGCATTGGCAGAGTTTACATACAGACTGCATGACAATGTACATTGTGACTGTTTGTGAGGAGATGCCTAGTTGATGCGGGACAGTGGACATTTGTACTACATCACGGATGTGAGGTTGTACTCGTACATTGTCATCTCACAGTTTCCTGCTATGGCAGATGTGGTTGGCCATTTTGTACAAACATGCGGCACCAGTTGTGTCCTGTGTTCTGTTGTGAAAGTGTTGCAGTTTGTACCATATTGTTTTCAATGTTGAGGTGCTCTTATTCTTATGTGTGTGTGCTGCATTGTGGGTGAGTCGCCCCTGCAGCTCAGATTTGGCTGCCCCTTATCCCTTTCAGGTGGTGTGCCTTTGACTTTTGTGCTTCTACAGTGCTGAGATGTTGCGGACTTGGGTGAATTGGGCTCTTGGTCGAGTTGTGACTCTTGGGCATGGTTTGTCCGCAGATGTGTTGTTGACGTCAGGGGTTGTTTGTGCACGTGGATGTGTCAGGGTGTGACCTGCTCCTTTCCGGATGTGGTCCACACTCAGTCACCTCTGTGTCGTGGCGTGCACCATGTCAAGGTAATTGGACTGCAGCCATGCTAATCATCATGCAGTGTCACTTGCATTGTCAGTGTGGCTCACGGTTCCGCAGCTTTGCTGGGTTCAGCACATGTGCATGGGTTTGTTGTGAGATTGGTGATGTGTGGGGAGGGCCCCCTGTGGGCACATTGTTGACGGGGCCTACTTGCTGTTTCTATGTGTGCTGCAGTATGCCAAGGAGATCAGGGACATGTTCCAGAGTCATTGTGGGTGTGCAGTGTGCTCTACTTAATTGTGCATGTGTGCCATTGTGCCCATCTCCCCCCGCCCCCCCAGTCCCTGGTCGGTACTCACCCTTTTGATGTTGTGTCGGGTCATGTTGAGCAGTGTCCGTATCCACTACTCCTGGCACCGTATCCCAACTGATGACTGTGGCCACTATTTTCTCCATGTCATCCAGCTCCTGGTGTGCCGCTGGACCCCCTCCTCCAATCTTCGTTGCTGCTTTCATGTTGGCATTGAGTTTCTTCTTGGTTTTGCCCTTCACATCATTCCAGCGCCTTTTGACCTCTTCCATTGTCCTCCTCAACTCTGCAACTGCATTCACATGGTCCAAGATTGTCTGCCATGTTTGCGTCTTTGTTGCCAATGACACGTTGGAGGATGACGAACAGTTGTTGGTAGTGTTCTATCACCTCCGTAATGATGATCCTGTTTTCCTGCGGACTGAACCACATCTTCCTCTTCCTCTTCTCCTTGGCCTTCCCCGACCCCGAGGGTCCTTGCTGGTCGTCTGTGGGGCTTCTTTTTTTTTCCTGCTTTTATGGTGCATTTTCCCGCATGATGCATGGAAATTGCAGGCCTGTCGCTGGTTATCGCTGATTTTTGTATCACGATTTTGGGGCATCGCAACTTTTTTCGCGTTCGTGCTTCGCATTTTTTCTGCGTCGCGTTGATTTTAACGCGGTCATTTGGCACGTTATCGTGAGACTATCGCATGGTGCCGCCGGGTTGAGAGTACAACGTTAACACGGTGTTATTTTCCTGCAATGGACTGCGATGTGCAAAGTTGCGTTAAGCTAATTTTGCGATAATTATCACACATTCTTGAGAATATCCCCCGGAATGTGGAATGTGTTAATACAAGCCCTATGTTTTTATAAACCTCACTGTACACATAGGGGGATATTCACAAGAACGTGCGATAAACATCGCCAAAATAGGTTAACGCAATTTTCCATATCGCCGTCTGTCGCGGGAAAATAACTCTGTGTTAACGTGGCATTCTCAACACGGCGGTAACATGCGATAGTACCCCGATAACGCGGCAAATGCCCGCGAAAACAGTACCGGTACGGCGATAAAAATCCAAACCCGAACGCGAAAAAAGTTGCGATAGGCCCAACCGCGATAAGACAAACAGCGAAAAGCAGCGCCAGGCCTGCAATTCACACACGTCAGGTGGGAAAAACCACCACAAAAGCAGTAGAAATAAACACAAACAAAAACCAAACTACAGCGAAGCACAATGGAGGCAGCAGGTACAGAGGACAACCAGAACCCCACAAGCCCCCCGGAGAACCAGCCTGGGACCTCGGGGTCAGGGAAGGGCAAGGACAAGAAGAAGAGGAAGACGCGGTTCAGTCCGCAGGAAAACAGGATATTGATCATAGAGGTGATAGAACACCATCAACAACTGTTCGTCACCTCCACTGTGTTATTGGCAACAAAAAATGGAACATGGCAGTCCATTGTGGACAAGGTGAATGCAGTCGGAGTGCTGAGGAGGACAATGGACGAGGTCAAGAGGCGCTGGAATGATGTGAAGCGCAAGACCAAGCAGAAACTCGCCAACAACCAGAAGACAGCAATGCAGACTGGAGGTGGGAGTCCAGCGCCACAGGAGGAGCTGGATGAGATGGAGGAAATAGTGTCCACAGTCATCAGTGGGAGATGGGGCAGGAGTTGGGGGACTGGACACTGCTCAACATGACCCGACACAACAGCAACAGGGTGAGTAACGACCAGGGACTGGGCGGACGGAGGGAGATGGGCACAATGGCACACATGCACAATCAAGCGGAGCACAGTGCACACCCACAATGACTCTGGATCATGTCCCTGATCCCCTTGGCACACTGCAGCACACATAGCAACAGCACGTAGGCCCCCGTCGACTATGTGCCCAGAGGAGGCCCGCCCACACATCACTTATCTCACAACCAACCCATGCACATGTGCTGAACCCAGCAAAGCTGCGGGTCCGTGAGCCACACTGACAATGCAAGTGACACTGCATGATGATTAGCATGGAAGCAGTCCGATCATCATGACATGGTGCACGCCACCACACTGAGGTGGCTGAGTGTGGACCACATCCGTAAAGGAGCAGGTTACACTCTGACATATCCACCTGCACAAACAACCCCTGACGTCAACAACACATCTGCGACAAACCATGCCGCAGAGTCCCAACTCCCACCAAGACCCAAATTCACCCAAGTCTGCAACATCTCAGCACTGTATGGGCACAGAAGTCAAAGGCACACCGCCTGAAAGGGACAAGGGGCAGCAAAATCAGAGCTGCAGGGGCGACTCTCCCAAAATGCAGCACACACACATGACATTCAGAGCACATCAGCATTGACAACAATGTGGTACAAACTGCAATACGTTTACAACAGGACAGAGGGCACAACAGGTGCCGCTTGTGTGTAGAAATTGGCCAATCACATTCGGCATAGCAGGGAAATGTGAGATGTCAATGTACAAGTACAAACACATATCCGTGATGTTGTCGAAATGTCCACTGTCCCGCATCAAAAAGGCAGCTCCTCCTAAACAGTCACAATTTACTTTGTCATGCAGTCTGTATGTGAACTTGTACAATGCATCAACATACATGTGAACACAATGTAATACTGCATCTCCCCTTCACATTGTAGAGGGAGCATCAACACCTCTCTGCAGAGCAGCCCCAACAACTCTTCACTGATGACGATGAGGACATCCCCAACATCGACACCGAAGCCCTCCAAGTCCTCATTGACAGCTTCGGCACCCCACCTCCAGGAGCAGGGCAGCCCAGCTGCATCGAGGAGACCCCACCCCCTGCACAGACCACACAGCAGGAAGCACCTACCACCCCAGCTGTCTCCCAGGACCCCCACGAACAACACATGGCCTTCCAACGCCATGTGTTAGAGGTCCAGGAGAAGATGACTGATCAGGTGCGGGTGGGGTTCGACCTCATGGCAGCCAAACTTGATGCCATACATGGGTGTCTGAGTCCCATCAGGGACCACTTACAGTCCCTAATGGACACCCACAGTCCGCCCCATGCTCTCCAATGATCCATGGCTGACATCGCTGGAGTCATGATACTGAGACTAGAACAACTGTCCCATCAGAGTGGCTCCAGCGATGTCAGCCGGGAGTTGGGACAGATGCGGGGGCTCATGGAGAACATGGAGCGGATGCAGGCGGAAGAATGGCTGCCACGGCTGCACACCAGCAAGATGTGGCTGGGACCTTCCATGCCCTGCAGCACATCGTCATGGCATTGCTGCCTCAAGGCCTGGCGCAGATGAATGCTGCTGCTGCTTCTACATCCACATCTCCGCCCCCTGATGTGTCAGTGGCACACAGTGCGGCAGGCAATCCACGTCCGGCCCCTGATGTATCAGTGGCACACAGTGCGGCCGACATTCCACCACCACCCACATGTGTGGCACATGTGACATCAGAAGACGAAGATGCGGGTGAATCAACCTTATTGGTAAGGAGGAGGCAGTAGCATTCATCTCCACCATATGGCCTGTTTCTGCTTGGTTCTGCCCTTTGCATCATCACCTTCCACTGTCCCCTGATACACTCTGTGACACTGACCTTGGACCTCGACATGGACTGCCATATTTTGTTTGGTTAAGAATGACACAGCGATCAGACTGCGGACTGAACCTTGAGAATCTCCCAAACTTGTAATGTGCAGAGCGCCTGAACTCACCCGAGACTAATCTCTAAACGGCGCCTCGCCTTGACCCTCCGGCCACATCATCTATTGTGACATAAGCCTGCGCACCCTTGAGGCTAACAGCCCCCGTCACTAAAGTACTGGGCCCTAAGTTGGTCTCCCTCGGCACATAGCTTACACCATCTAACTCCCCACATAAGCAATTTTCTAACTTCCCGCACACAGTGGTGACCCCAGCAATCCCCACCGCACGTATCTCAATCTGCCAGCACCCCCGATCCTGCTCTCAATAACTAGCCCTAGAATATTAACACAAACCTCTGCATCACTCCCATTCTACCATCTTAAGACGGCTCTGGATACTCTCTACCACCTTCCCCAAAGGGAACCTGCCCCCATCCTACCTAGACACTATGCCTTCCGCCACGTCAGCCCACACCTTCCCCTCTTTTCAAACCACTTAAAACCACACGGCCCAAACTCCTTCTTGATCAGCTTCCCGCCTAACCTCTCACCCAAAGCAAAAAAAAACTTTAAGCAAAAACTGATCAGACAACATCCGGAAACACTATTCGCAGACACCTACCATTGCTCCTCCAAAGGTCAGGTAAAAATGGATCTCATCTTCCACACTAGAAGACCCGAAATATGCAACTCCATCCTCAGATCGCAGCTCACTATTTCCAAAACTACCAACACCCCACACAGCTGCAAGCTGACACTATCCACTCCAAACCGCACAATACGTACTGGAAATACCACTGTGACATCTACTTCAATGGCACAGCCCTGATACAAGCCAATAACAACAATCTAGAGTCCTTTGACGCCCTCCTCCCCTCTCTCCAGACTACCCCCTCTCACGCACTCCCCCCCTTCCCGCCCCTAGTCCTCCCCCTGAAGAACCGGGCCCACCTTCAGAACCCATCCAGCTTTCCGGCGCTCCCTAGCTACCACACACACCCTTCGCCACGCGACATCACCTGCACCACCCCTAGAGAGAACAAGACCTCCATACTTCCCCCCACCGGCTCTCACCACCACCTGCCACCTGCCCTCCTTCCACCCCAATCCACCCCGAACAACCCTAACTCACAATCTCTGACTCCCATCTTCCTCCCTAAACCCACATACAATAAAACACCAACACCCCAACACGACCCCGGCCACCCTGCACTCACGGCCCCGCCCAGTACCCACATGGTCAACACAACCACAAGAAGGCAACACAACAACACGAGTCTCTCCCCCCCCAGGTCTAGTATACCCACCCAGGACCCTCACCGATACCCCACCGACTTAGAGACTAGGCAGCGACTCACCCTGCTGGAAACCCAGATAGCAACCATAATCCAGGGTTTTAGCGAAATCCTATCCAACCTCTCCGTGCCCCTTCAGCCTCTGCGCACCCGCTCCTTCCCCACCCTTACACAACTAAGGCCTCCCAAGGCTCCCATCAGAGTTGGATCTCTACCCCCCTCTCCTATCTGACACACAGACCCAAAAGAACTAGAGATGCAATGTCTGAGAGTGAAGCGGCAGACCTCGCCTCCTCGTACGATAATCCTACCCCTGTCACCCCACAATCCAAAATCCAGGTGATCACCCGATTAGGAAGAGACCAGGCCCCTCTGAAATCCCCAAGACCCCCGGCCACCCGCACTATCATCTCGATGGCCCCCGAACGAAGAAACCCAAAACAGAAACGACCCCCACCAACTGCATGCTTATAAACTGCAGATCAGCCACCAAACATGCCACTGAGCTAGCAGAATCCATCCTCACCCATGACATAGACTTAGCATTCATCACCGAAACTTGGCTAAATGATTCCTCCCTACCACTCCTGGACACTCTCGTCCCGCCAGGCTTTGCAATCACCAACAAAGATAGAAAAGACCAAAGAGGAGGAGGCATAGCAATCATCCACAGAGACAATATCGCAGTGACGGAAACAGACTCTTTCAACTACAACTCCTTTGAATGCCTCACCGTCAACACCAACACTAGCAACAACAAAACACTAACCTGCCACCTTATCTACCACCCCCCAGGCAACTCCTCCACATTCACTGAACACCTGTCTGACCTGATTGCTCACTGCTCCCTCCGAGTTGCAAATAACCTAATTCTGGGCGACCTCAACCTACACTGGAATGAAGAAAACAACCTGCTAATCCAGAACCTGAAGGAGCTGTTACACATCAACAACCTTACCCAACTCTGCACAGAGGAAACCCACAACAAAGGAGCAATACTTGATGCCATTATCGCCAAACGTGACACAGTCACGATAAATCACACCCTGCCCGTAGATTGGTCAGATCATCACCTCATCCTCTTCCACCTCACCCAACCGATCACTCTCCAACCCCCCACCAAAGACCACTCCGAATGGACCAGAAACCTCTCTCAGATCAACATGACTGACCTGGACGAAAGGGTTAATTCCCTCCTCACTACTTCCACGGATGATCTATCCACTACAGAACTCACTGCCCATTACAACACTACCTTGACATCCATTCTAGACCAAGTAGCCCCCCTGAAACTAAAAAAAACCAGGAACATCCCATCTAGATCCTGGTTCAACACGGACATTAACAACGAACGGAGACAACTTAGAGCTACAGAAAGACTTTGGAGAAGCAACCCCTCCACTAGCCTACTCGAACAACTCAAAGCAGCTCGAAGGAAGTACAAAAAACACATCTGCAGTGAAAAATCCGCCTTTTTCTGCTCTGCCCTGGACAACGCAAAGAACAGACCCAACGAACTGTTTAAAATCATCAAGCAACAAACCTAGAAGCCCCCCGAATCCTCTAAGCAGGCCTCAAAGCAATTGTGCGAAAACTTTGCCAACTTCTTCCCACAAAAAATTTCCAAGATTGAGCTCTCTCTAGACATCAACACCAACCCCGCCTGCAAAGCCTGCCTCCAGCGACAATTGAAAGCACATGCTTGCACCCCATGAAAACTTGGAAGTCCTTCAACCCCATCCTGGCAGCTGAGATCCTCAAGCTTATCTCCACCTCCAAGCCCGCCTCCCACATCCTCGACCCTCTACCCACCCAACTGACCAAAAAACTAAAACTCTCTATAGCCCCGTTCTGGTGCAGGATCATTAACAGCTCCCTGAGAACCGGCAGCATACCTGACTGCCTCAAAGTCGGCCAAATCACGCCACTACTAAAAAAAAACAGGCCTTGACTCCAAGGACCTGAATAACTTCAGACCCGTCTCCAATCTCCCCCTCTTATCCAAAATCCTCGAAAAATGTGTCCTCTCACAATTGACTCAACACATGGATAACCTCAACCTTTTGGATCCCCACCAACTGGGGTTCAGAAAAGGATATAGTACCGAGACCGCGATCCTCAACATCACAGACGACATCCATAAATCCCTTGATTCCGACCAATGCTGCCTACTCATTCTCCTGGCCCTGTCGGCAGCATTTGACACGGTCGATCACCAACTACTCATCAAGGCCCTACAAGAAAGGGTAGGTGCTGAGGAGGTGGTCTTACGCTGGTTCTCCTCCTTCCTACACAACCGTTCGGAAAGGATAAACATCAAAAACTCTTCCTCCGACCTACACCCCGTCAGCAGGGGAGTACCACAAGGTTCAGTGCTCTCACCACAACTGTTCAACATATACATGGAACCCCTCACCCCATACTTAAAAACGCAAACATCCCCTTCCACCTTTATGCTGATGACACCCAGATCTATCTAGAACTCTCCTCCTTAGATGACATCATCAAACTAAACAACACTCTAAAAGAAATCCAATACTGGCTGTCTCTAAATCACCTAAAACTTAACCAAGAAAAAACGGCGATCCTCCTCATCTCCATCAAAGAAGAGAACCCTCAAATTGCAGAATGGCTAAATGCTTTGGACGCCCTCAACGATAATCTCACTCTGGCAAACTCTGTAAAATCACTAGGAATCACCCTCGACCCAAAACTCGACATGGCCAATCACATTAAAAACTCCGAAAAGAGTGCCTTCCTCAATCTGAAGCTACTCAATAAAATTAAACCTTTCATCCCTACCAAAGATCTGAAACAAGCCACCCAATCACTGGTACTATCGAGACTCGACAATGGGAACGCAACCCTCACTGGTACAGCAAAATCCCACCTAGCTCCCCTAAAAACTACCCTCAATGCAGCAGCCAGAATGGTAACTGGAATCAGGAATACGATCACATTTCACCCGCACTTAGAGAACTAAAATGGCTCCCAGTCGAACAGTGTGCTAGTTTTAGAACTGCCTGCCTCACGCACAAAGCCCTACACACAGGAAAACTGGAGTATCTGGCTGCCAAACTCAAGAGGGCTGGTCAGACTAGAAACCTCAGGAGCTCCAACTCCCTACTTCTCATCCCTATGAAAACACGCAAACAAAAAACCGCTGCTAGGTCCTTCGCCGGAAACACGCCCAAAATCTGGAACTCTATCCCAGCAGATATCAGAACTATCTCGTCCTTCACAAAATTAAAAAAACACCTTAAAGTCCTCTTCCTCAACCGCTCCCTCCCGAATGGATATCCGCCACCGTAACGCAAGCCCCGACTCCGTTGCTCTCTGACTTTGTATTCACAACGACCTACCTCAGTTTAACCCAAGACATTGTGCAATCATCGAGGTTACCTCAGGACTCACGTACTACTTCAATATTGCACAGAGCTCTTGGACTTTCCAAACCTCTGTGCTTAACACTGCTCTATTTTTATTTCTATTGCGAAAAATTGTTGTAAAGCGCTCCGATACCCCCGGGTCCGGCCAGCGCTATATAAAACTCCTTAATAAAAAAAATAATAATAAATAAAAAAAACTCTTGCTCTTCCGATGTACTTGTCATTCCCTGAAGGACTCTGGATGGCCCTCCATGGGCCAAGAATGTGAAGTGGGGTTTGCATGGCCCTGTACTGCTCCAGCTGCAACACTCCACTGGATGTGAATTAAACATTCAGAATCGCACAGATGTGTCATGTCTTTGATCAGTCAAGTATCAATGGATGTAGGGTCAGTGATTCCCCCTTACGTCCATGTTGCTCATGTAGTGGGACTTCAGTCACAGGGTGCAACATTGCCGATTGCGGTCCGTGTGGCGTAGACACTACAACAGAGACACAAGCATCAGTTACTTCCTTGTCCAGCCCAGAACTGAAGCACGCCCAGAGCCCCAGGCTCATTGTTCACACCCCTACGCTGGGCTGGCATATGCCAGCCCAGCCCAGCCCAGTCCGCTTACGCTTACAGGGGGGGACGACAAAGCTGCATGTCCCAGGTCTTCCCTGTAGTGATCTGCTGATCACTGGTCTAGTTGTCAGTATGCCACAGCCACTCCCTGAGGGCTGGTTTACACCCACACCACACCCATCCAGCACAGGCGTCACAGGACATGTGACCCTGCCAATAAAAGGGGCCCACCACAGCACATCCCCCACTGCCGGTGGTGACATGATGGCGTCTGCATCCTCGGAACTCAGTCATGAGGGGTCCGTGACTTGCGTTGCACTGAGTTAGTGGCACCCGATGGCCTGCGTCCGGCAGGTCCCTACCTGCACGTGACGATGACTTGCGTTGCACAGGGTTAGTGGCACCCGCTGCACTGCGGCTGGCAGGGGCCTACCGGCACGTCACGATGACTTGCTTTGCACAGGGTTAGTGGCACTCGCTGCATGCGGCTGGAAGGGGCCTACCGGCACGTGACGATGACTTGCGTTGCACAGGGTTAGTGGCACATGAATAGCTGTGCGGGTGTGCAGCCTGCGATGATGCGTAGGCCTCGATGAGCCGTCCTGCTAATCGTGCTTCGATTTGAATTGTGAGCCCGGCTGGACCGTAGCGCACGCCGGAGGCAGCAGTCAGCACACATATGAGTCTGCGGTGCGGTGCCGCAGGGTGCGCTGGGGGCCCGTGGCGTGGAATCCAGCGATCGGCTGAGGTTGCACCGGCACGTGTGGGCCCTCTTGGAGACACGCCGGTGGCGGCAGGTGAGCATTGAGGCCTGGGTGCGCAGGGGCGGCCAGTCATCGCTGGGCGGCGGACTGGTCTGGGGACCAGGGCTGGGGTGCAGCAGGCGCACAGGATCGCGCAGACACCACCGGTCATGGTGGCTGCCTTGTGGGTGGGTGGGGGGCGCAGCCCTGGCAGACACGACCCTGCATGCGATGACGTGTTGTGCGCGGGTTGGTTTGGGACGTAGCCACCTCATCTCCAGTGTGAATCTGCCTGTTGAAGGTGGTCGGCCACGTGTGTGTGGGCCTATGGACAGGTTATGGCGGAGACTAAGACACACGCAACACGCAGTAGTCACTTTGGTGGTGGATTTGTGACGTGTGCATTCCCACAGTTGTGAGTTGTAGGATTGTGGAGTTGAGGTGTGTGGTGTGTTCAGTTGGTACTTGCCGATGGGCAGTGCATTACCATTGGTGCCATCCTCAAAGCGCTGGTTGGTGGCGGGCTTGCGGACATGTGGGAATCATGCACACTGCCTGGTGAGTTTGCGACGACATTGGTGGACAGGCCACGGTGGTCCACTTTTGTCTGCACATTGATGGCATGTGTGTGGTTGCTGTTGCGGTGATTGTGTGCAGTGTCGGCAGGGGGCACAAGTCGTATACGTGTGCTGTGAATTGCCCCCAACACGTGCGTGACGCCAGCTATAGCGTAGTTCCCTTGCGTGGTCTCAAGATGTTCCTGCGCAGTGTGGGGGTAGTGAGGGGCAGGGGTATCGAGCTGACACCACTAATAACAAGAGGGACTGCATGAACAATAAATGAATGCTAGTAAAAATTATTATTGAGGGAATCACACAAAAATGTTAAAAATGCCCTCACACACAGAAATCTGTGTCATGCTTCATCATAGGGCCTGCTAACGACACTCCCGCGCCGACCAACACTGAGGGTGGAGCAATAGGGAAGGGGAAGACAATACAACACAGAATAGAACGTGGCAAAAAGACAAAGGGATCAAAAAGTGAAAATAAAAGCATAAACAGTGAGTTAAAACTGCCTACAGGGAGTCCCTAATCTTAATTTAATATCGGGTACCCTGTCCAGAAGTATTTAAACGGTCACAACAGGACCTGTGGATGGTAGTATGGTAAACCTATGATGAGTCACCATCCCCTCCACTATGCAAAAAATGTCGACATGTTTCAGCCGGAGTGGTCAAATTGCCCGGCTTTCATCAGGACTTCACTATTGTATGACCCCACGGTTCTCACCCAAACCACCAAAAGTCAAAGATGGAGGGAAAACGTTTCTGTTGGGTAACTTACTCCAAACACATGCAAATAGAGCGTCTTGCTCTCCACAGTGGAACCTGCAAGGAACCAAATAAAAACTAGTAAAAACAAGACAGTACTGTGCTCATTGTGCTATACAGAAAAACATCCAGTGATGTGTGACCCCTCTATAATAAAATTAAATTAAATGTAATGTAATGAAAGCATTCATGATAGGGCGCGACACATGGCCAGCTCCAAGTCATAACAATCTGTTGACTGAGCCCTGCCAAGTTCTTACATATCTGCATTAAAGCCCTGTTAGATGCGCTCAATCGCATATAGAAACTGGTACCAGAGCAGTTCTGGTCCAGTGCATACAGATTAAAAAATCCAAAAAAGAGAAGAAGTAAGAAAGAGGAAACATCAAACATTCTCTGAGGCTTACTGCCAGTTCAAGTTTAGATTATAAGTAAACGCGGTAAGCCTCACAGAATGTTTGATGTTTCCTCTTTCTTACTTCTTCTCTTTTTTGGATTTTTTAATCTGTATGTACTGGACCAGAACTACTCTGGTACCAGTTTCTATATGCGAATTGAGCGCATCTAACAGGGCTTTAATGCAGATATGTAAGAACTTGGCAGGTTCGCATCGCAGATCTGACTGGTCGTTGAGAAGCTCGCGAAGTGGTGTTTTCGTGTGTTTTTGCACGGGAACGCCTACTCTGCATATCTTTAGCGTTAGTTGTCACACTCATCCGTGGCGATGTTTTTTGCGGTAGCTATCACAGGAAAACTGGCGATGTCGGCAGTTTGCACCAGTTTGTGAATGGGGCGATGAATCTATCGCCACTTTTGCGGCGCTAAAGTGCCGATAAATGGGCGATGACTCCTTGAGGATATGCCCCATAGTTTAGCCCTATGAGGTGCTTGAGTGGTGATATTGCTATTCCTAGAGTGAAATATTGTGCTCAGTGCTAGCAAAGTTGTCTCAAGAGGATTGCGTTACTTTATAAACTTTTATGAAAGCCGGTTTGATGGCATGTTATAGTTTATTTGTGATAAAAAATAATGCACTTGGTGATGGTGTGGAATTTTTCAAGAAAAACTAATAACAAGTTAGTGGTACACTAGATATAAATATGTGATTGTGGGTGAAAGATGTGGAAAAGTTTACAGAATATAGTGAAGAATGACTGTTATCATTTATTGACTAGTATGTAACTTTTAATTGTTTGGTTATTTTCTCTTTTTGTGGGAGAAAAATGGAAAACAAAAGTTTTGAACAAGTTAACGACCATGTGAGAAAATATATGGAGGAGAAAAAGAAGTCTTGTTCACTTATGAAAAAACAGAAAATAATAAGCCTGTGGAAAGTGAGGAAAAATAACTTTTTATTGGAGAAGTAATAAAGTTTGTATTGCATAGGGGGACATTTGAGATCTTGCACAAGCATGTCCTGTGTAGGTCTACTTGTACCTGCGATCAATTTTATTTGCTTACATAACCAGCAAAAAAGAACATTGTTCAGACAAGCAGGATTATTGTGTTGTTCAGGAATAAGTACCTGATGAGGCACAGTGAATTCAGGTTGAAAGGATGTGGAACAACCTGAAGAGTTCTCCAGTCCAACTGCACAAGCTAATTGTGCCCGAGCTATCCTTTGTGAACTGCTTTTTAAAAAACTGTACACATAAGAAGCTTTGCTGGGACTGTTTTGTCGGCTGGCCTCAAAACAAAAAACTGCTAAATGTAAAATTCTTGCTGAGATGACTGAAGTGTTGGAAGTACACTAGCCTGTTTTTCATAATCTGATGAAGCCATTTTAAATTAATGAAGTTGGTTGTTTTGTTTGTTTTACAGTTGTTCAAATAGTTTATTAATATAGTTATTGTAGTTTTCTAATGATAAATTATTTTGCTGTAATAAAAACTTTTAAAGTTAGTAGTGATTTATTTGCTTAATAGTTACTAGAGATTTAAATATTCTTTTAGTATTGCAATTTTAACTACAACTGGCACTTCCATTTTCAGGGATTGCAGAGAAGCTAATTATTTGAATACCCGACTATGGTGAGTTGTCACACATGAGTAAAGTCTCAGTAAAGAGATGAGTCCTTGCCCATAGTGTAGTAAAGAGACCTCTCATACAACAGAGAGGTGCTGGCACACAGACCATTGTATCCTCATACTCTACTATGAACTGCTGTCAGCTGGTATAGTTGCAGCTCTTTTGCACACTACTATATATGCTTGTCACTCTGGAGAAAAGTTCCAGCGGACAGGTCTGTCTCTGTGCACACCCTACTACGCATGCCTGTGTCCATGGGGGGAAGTCTGAGAGAGAGGTGAGTATGTACTCATATTCAACTATCCACACCAGTGGACCAACACAGTGTTGACCATTGGAGGTGGGAAGATTTAATATTCCAACTCCAGTCTGTGCAACAGTAGTGAAACCGTTGGACTTCGAAGGGGGGAGATTTACTACTCCCGCTCCAGTCTGCGCAGCAGTAAGGGAAGTGCTGGTCTTCGGAGGGGTAAAATTTACTATTAACACTCCAGTCTGTGTTACAGTAAGGAAAGTGTTGGACTTCCGAGGGGTTACATTTACTGTACACACTCCAGTCGGTGCAACAATAGTGAAAGCATTGAACTTCAGAGGGGTTAAATTTACTATTCCCATTTCAGTCTTTGCAACAGTAGGAAATGCGTTGGACTTCGGAGGGGAAAATAAACTATTCCCACTCCAGTCTGTGCAACAGTGAAAAAACCATTGTATTTTGAAGGGGGGAGATTTACTATTCCCACTCCAGTCTGTGCAGGAGTAGGGAAAGCATTGGTCTTCAGACAGATTACATTTATTATTCCCTCTCCAGTCTGAGCAACAGTAGAGAAGGTACTTCACTTCAAAAACACTACATATTTGAATAACCCTTTTAATTTATAAAAAAATATAAAACTGTTACTATAAGCAAAATAAATTAACATAAAAATATATATATTGAAAAATTAATGCAATTGAACAATATTATACAATTTAATAATTGTTAATTTAAAAATAATTGTTATTTAATTATTACATAATTAATTTCCCACCATATACCTATACAAACCTGACAGCCCACACCTAAGACATAAATAAAATAAATTAGTATAACCCAATTTACATAAATAATAATCAATTAAATAATAAGTAACAATTAATCATTGTTAGTTATTAATTAATACACTTTGAACCCTATATCCCCTACAAGCCTAGCAGTCCAAGCCTAAAATAAACAAAAAATATATCATTATTACACAATGTACATAAATAGTTATCAATTAAAAATTAAGAAAGAATAATAATTAATTACAATGAATGATTATTAAATTAAGTTCCCGCCCAATACCCCTACAAATCGAGCAACCCACAACTAAAATAAAACTAAAACAAATCAGTATTACATAATGTACATATTTAATATCAATCACATGCTTACTTAAAAATGATTAATTAATAAGTATTATTACTTAATTAACTTCCCACCCTATCCCCCTACAGACCCCACAACTTACTACAACACTAAGGGCTCGATTAGGATGTCGTCCGGAAAGGCTCCGACCGGCATTCGATTTGTTCGAATCCGATTCGAAACCCGCTTTTCCAACCGACTCGGACACGTTTCCCAACGAGCGATTACGATGGCTGGGAAGCATTCGAACTGCCCGACTCGGTTCCGAAAGGCATTGGGAGTAACCGAGTTGGTCGGCGCTGAATCATTGCAGTCTATGGAGTGCATTTCCAGCCTAGCAATTAGGATGTCAATTCAGACAGCCTTTCTGAATCGGTTGTACCGAAACGAATCAGCTGTTGGAATCTGACTTTGGGGGCCCGTAGCAGGCCCCCCTTCACCCAGGGCCTTCCGAATCAGGCCCGTGGTGGTACCGATGGGACAGTGTTGCAGGCACCATGGAGTGCCCATCACAGGGTGCAAGGTTTTCCCCAACCACCCCTTTTTTTCAATAGGAGCCTGTGTTCTCGTTCGGAACACAGGCTCCCATTGAATTCAATGGGAGTCTGGCCGAATCGTATCCGGAAGCATCCGGATGCATCAAAATTGCTTGGTCGGACTCCTCGCTCGCTCGGAAAGCGTTCTGGAACCGAATCGGTCGGAATGCTTTCCTAACGACATCATAATCGACCCCTATAAATTAATTATAGCAATTAAATTTTAAAAAATTAAAAATAATTCACTTAAAACTACAAACTGTATAAAATAATTAATAACAATTATATAAACAATAATAACACATAATATTAATATATAAACTAAATACATTAAAATAATTATAAAAACAATATGTTTTACAACTATCATTGAAAATGATATTAACAACAATTGCTTACCAACGATATTACTTACCTAATAAAAACGACGGGGCATATTAGCAAAACCGGTGATAAAATTATCGCCGTTTTAGCGGCAGGAAACTGCCGCTAAAACGGCGATAATGGACTTGCCAATATGCGTTATAGAATTCCAATAGAAGCCCAGGTTAGATGTGCAGGACATCTAACCTGGGCTTCTATTGAATTCTATAACGCATATTAGCAAGCCCATTATCGCCGTTTTAGCGGCAGTTTCCTGCCGCTAAAACGGCGATAATTTTATCGCCGGTCTTGCTAATATGCCCCGATATTCTTGACAAAAGTTTTGTATGACTATAAAGAATTTCTTTTATTTCTTTCTCCTGATATAAAAAACTCGATATTTTATCAAAACACCTCTAAATGAGCTTTCTACTCAGCAGTGTCGAGCTCTGAATCCAGAAGAACACTATTGGTAACAGACCAGCTAGAAGTTAGATCATTAAATAAATGAGTGAATTCACTGTTTAAGGCAAATTCTTAAAACATGCCGACGGGAACAATGATATGTTTGAAACTTGTTCCGAGCTGCAGTTTAGAATTTGCCATTTGGGGACAGGGAGAGGGTAAACGCCTTTCATTTGCTCTCTGAGATGGAATATTTGCACAAGTGTTCTCTCCATACATGTCTAATAGCACATATTTCAATGTTAGTTTTTATCAACACTCATGCATAATCGTAAACTGGGTTAAGAAGTCTTTGCTGTTGAAATGCAGTTCTTCGGAATAATTTACGAACGCTGTGCTGTATTATTTGTACTTTTATTCATGCCCAGACATGCATCCTTCAAGACGTAAGTAAGTAAGTAAGTAAGTAATCTCTTTATTGCGTGATTAATTAAAACCTTTGCAATCTGTAAAAAACATGTGTATAAAAACAAACAACATCATATAATACTAGAATTAGTTAAATACATTAAAAAGTAGCAATGATTCCATAAAATTACAAGAAGGATAAAAGCTGACGTGCAATACAGCCAATAAGGTGCATAAAATGACATGAAAAGTGCAACATTTTTTTTGGGGAAGTATTATATCCTGAGGGTCCCTTTGCAATGCCAGTTCCTTTAAAATTAGTGTTAGGGATTTCGATATAAATAGAATTAAAATCTGTGAGCGGGCAACGAAAAGTTCATTGTTGACAGTTCCAGTTTGCAGTACAATGTGTCGTTTATTCACCCAGTTCGTAGCACCCCTTACCATGTAATTCCCATATCTGTGATAGGCTTATACCTTAGCCCATGTTGCTGAGCCTGGAGTGACTTGATAGAATAAAAAAAAATATATATATATTTGTTTTTTGTTTTTTGTGTCACCGTTGCTGGCCCACAGCCCAAAAGTGGCTACTAAGGAGATAAACATAATTGCCAGAGACAATCTCTTTAAAACAGGATTATTGTACACTGCTCAGAAGACGGTGGGCCCAAATTGATGACCAGTTTATTAAAGGACTTCCAGGGAAAGCTTTGCTTTTGCTGCACTCATAAACCGAACAAGGCTACAGGCCAACCGGACGTTGCTGCCCTCGAAGCAAGCTTTTACCGCCTGCCTGCACGTTCATACCTGGCTTTCGATCAGGCGCGGCTTTAATAGCTGTCTTCGTTCCGCTCCCAAGCCTTTGCAGATACATAGTAGATGTAAAACATCCTCATTAATGTCTCCACATAATCTGCAGTGGTTCGTTGCGTCTGTGCGTTTCCATGGTGGAAGGTGACACTTTGCGGGTAAAATTCCCAACCTCAGGTGCAAGAATCTTTCTTTGGTGATTCTCGAGAAGCCTGTTCCTAGGTATGGTTGTGGCTTAGCCCTCACATAGCTCTGAATTACAAACCAACCATGGGTCCTCCTGCTAAGTGCTGCTTTGTCTTCTTCGTGGGATACAATCTTTACTGATTTATTTACCAGGTCCTTGAAACTTTTTGGGGACATACTGGTTTCCCATAGGTCCTGTAAAGCAAGCAGCCTAATTGCCGATTGAAGGTAACCCATGGCCGGACTGTCTTTTTTCTTTGTAATTTCCTTCCACAAATATGAGTTCATTGTACCTGGCTCGGCTCCCTTTATTTTATGCCAGCACTTGGCATAAGCGCCCTTCCGTGATATTCGTTGCTTTTGGAGCCCGAACTCTAGCCTTATTTGAGCTGGCGATGTAAACTGCGGGAGATTGAATATTATTCTCACAGCCTTGGTGACCGCATTGTCCAAGGTAACCTCATCTCTCCCTCTCATTGATTCACTACCGTAAGTGATCGTAGGTAAAAGTCTTGCTCGGAGCACTTCTAGCAGAGGAAGAAGATTGGGGCCAGTTATTTTGTGCTTGATGTTTTTTAGTGCAACTGCCAGTGTAGTCCCTCTGCCTTTGATGGCTGCTTTCTGTTTAATGAACGAGCCATTCCTGTCAAATATTACTCCCAAATACTTATATTCCTCGACCGTCTCCAGCAACCTACCCCCCATCGTCCAACGGTGTTGGTATTTTTTGTTCCGTCTGTTTAATACCATAACTTTGGATTTTTCAAGATTTATACTTAACCCGTTCATCTCTGCAAAATCACTTGTGGTATTTATCAAATGCTGCAAGCCGACTGGAGTACAACTGATAAGTATCAGTTCGTCGGCATATAGTAGATTTGAAAGAGTTAAGCCCCCCAGGTTCGGGGCGTGTTGGTTACAGTTGTCCAGCTTAATGGTGAGATCAGAGATGAAGAGGTTGAACAGGGTCGGGGCCAGGACACAGCCCTGCTTCAGCCCTTTAGTAGTTGTGATTCTCCTTGACAAGCAATCCCCTGCTCCCACTTTAATTTGGACCCATGTTTCAGAGTGAAGTAAAATTAACTGGTTCAGGAGGTTTGTGGCTATTCCCCACCTCGAGAGTTTTGCCCAGAGTATCCCCCTGCCCACACTATCGAAAGCGGCTTTATAGTCAATGAAGCAAACAAATAGTGGCTTATTGATGTTTTTAGTAGCATCTATCAAGAGCGAAAGAGCAAGAATATTTGTCGTGGTCCCCATGCTTTTTTGGAAGCCAGTTTGGTTGATGGGAATTAAGGCTTTTTCCTGTGCCCAATCGGTAAGTTCATTCAGTAGGAGGCCTGCATAGTATTTGGCTTCGATATCTATTAATGCAATGAGCCTGTAGTTTTTTGGCTCGGTCATACTGCCTTTTTTATGGATCGGTGAAATAATTGACCCCTTCCAAGATTCGGGAATTCTTTCGAGTTCCATAATATTGTTGTAAAGGGGTAGTAGCACTTCAGCCCAATAATCCGGATCTTGCTTATATATGATTGGTGGTAGACCATTGGGCCCAGGCGCTCCGTCCTTCCGGCTTTTTGAAATTCTATTCACAAGCTGTTTGTTTGAAAAGAAGGGGACGAGTTCCGGTCCTTGGAGTTTGAGGAACTGCCGGTCGCATTGGTACAGCGAAGTGTCTTGTTTTATTTCGCCAGCTTCCGAATTGAAGTAGCGCTGTAGGTACTTTACCCAAATGTCCTCCGTTATATGTGAATTTATTCCCGGAGCTGTTGGATTCTCTAAGCCGTTGACTGTCTGCCAAAACCTGGTGCTGTTGTTATTTTTTGCATCATATAGCAATTTTGCCCTTGTTGTGTCAGCTTTTTCCTTTTTAGCAAGCCATATGATTTTGTTTCTGCGTGCCTTTAGCCTCCTTAGTTCGAACTGTATGTTATTGACTGGGCCGTGTAGGTGGAGACTGCGCAGAGCTCTGTTGATTTCGCTCTTTATTTGCCTTAGTTCGGCGTTCTGGGGTCTTGAGAGATAAATTCTTTGGTTGCTTGCCAGGTTGCATGGAGCACCCCATTCGTTTTTTGACCTTGCTTTTTCTTTTGTTGACTCATTTTTGGACTTGGCAGGGTCGAAACTTTTAATGAAGTTCTCCCAAGCTGTAAAACTGTTCTCACTCAGCTGTTTACTTTCCTCCCATCTTTTATTCGATATGGCCAGAAGTTTTTCTGGGTCGCTCGTATTGCATTTAATTTGCCGGTGATTCGATGTGACCTTTAAATTAAAATTTTCAATTGGGTGAGTAGTTGCCGTTCCATGAGCGTCGAGTGTGAACTCTTGAGGTTGGTGATCGCTGTGATCCAGCGTTCCAATCCTAAAACCTTTTATTGAACTAAACAGCGATAAAGAAGTGAAAGTATAGTCTATTGCAGTATTTGTGAGTGCATTATGAAAAGTTGCGGCTTGTGGGCGGTCGCCCGTGGATCGGCCGTTTAATGCTACCAAGGACAGGTTCTCCAGTTCGTTCAAAAGGTCTGTCGAGATCTTAGATTGCTTACCCAACCTGCACGCATCCTGGCGTGGGATCCCCCATGCTACATGGCGGTCTGCTGCCGGCCTGTCCGAGTCGGCACCCCCTGTGAGGCACATATTGAAGTCGCCTGAAATGATGAAGTTTGAAGACGCCTCTTCAGTGACTAGCTTGGTCAGATCGGCTACCAGAAGTTTTGCGCCAGTTTTTTTATTATTGGGGTGAATGTAGGTATTAACAAGTATTAGCTGTTGTTTGACTCTGAGGCCTGATATTTCTATCTGTATTGTTTTTATTCCATTTGTTGGAGTGTTTCTGCTTGTTAATTCCTTCACTGACGTTATAGTTTTAATTGAGGCATAAGTCTTAAGTCCACCTTTCAAATGACCAAATTTTGAACTTCGGGTTCCCGGGAGATGGTATGATTTGAAACCTTGTAGGTGATACGGATCTTCCAGCCATGTTTCTTGTAGAAGAATTAAATCGAATTGTTGGAGGTACATCAATAAGACTTTGTCAGAGGTTTTAGCACCAAGCCCATTTATATTCCAGGAGCAGAATTTTAAATTAGAAATATTTTTTGCCTTTTCTGCTCTCTGTCATTGATTCTCGGGTCTGCAGTTTATGGTTTTTGCTATCCATGACCAGTCATTTGGTAGGTCCTCTCCTCTTTTGTCCTGTGCGTTCCAGATGGTTGCTCCGCTGCTCTCCATGGCCTCAATGGAGGTACTGCGTGCCCCTTTAAGCACTGAGATTATAGATCCAAAATTACCCTTATTACTTGGCCTGCAGTCATTAGGCCCTTGATGTTGTCGGAGTACGGGTTCTGGGTACCCGACTGCGTGATAAATCTGTAGTCGGATCCCCCAGGCTTCAAATTGGTGCTCCTCTTTAAGAATTCTCTCCACTGTTTCCCGATTTGCCCAGGTAGTTTTTGTTGCTTCATGCTCCGATAGGTGTTTGAACGTTTTAAATTCAACGGATTCCAGGTCTTGTGTGCCGATCCCAGCCAGGTTGCTAATGGCGGTTAATATTCGGAGAATATTCCCTCTATTGAGGGTATCGCCCCGCCCTTTAGATTTATATTCTGGGATGAACAGAATTGACTGGGAGGTTTCCCGTTGGGAATTATTTGAAAGAGTTGCACTGCACGGGTCCTTTTCCCTTCCCCCTGTGTTTAGGGGTATCTGTTTTTCTTTTTCCTCTCTATCCGCTGTTTCAGTGCTCAGCTCTTTATTCCTCCTCCCAGTTTCGGGGCAACTGAGTCTAACTGGGCCCGGTTTTTCTGCTGTTTCCACAATTGGTTTAAAATCTGCTGTTTCTATTTGCATGATGGCAACCTTTACGGCAGCTATTGTCGCAGGCGCGGTCCCCCCCGTTGTTGCTGGTGCCAGGTTATTTTCTGCCCGTTCAGTTATGTTGATACTCTCTGGAAGTTTGTGTTCCCTTAAGTGTGCATTTCCTGCATCTTCTGACACTGTTGAGCAAAAGGCAACGGGGACACTCACCTCAGACTGTATGATTGATGGCTCCCTGCTTACTCTTTGAAAGAAGGATTTAATAGTTGGATTTTTATTCCTCCCTTTCCTCCTTTGTTTCCGGCATTTTTGGATGATTGCCATTTGTTCGGTGAGACTTCCCCTTCATCTGATGGCCTTGTCTGCTTGTTGCAGTTGCTGGATCTCGGCTCAGCCCTTAGTTGTTCTGGATCATCCAAGTTACTTGTAGAGACAGAGCCCAGATGTATGCTCTCGTTGTCCCTATCATGGATCCCTGGAACCTTTTGTTGTACCAGGCCAGTGGCCGCTTCTACACCTGGCCGTTGTTCGATTCTGGCCACAGCTGAGGGAGAGACCAGAGCATTCTTGTTCTTATCAATTTTGGGATGCCCTTTATGATCCTGGGCGAGCGTTGCCTTATCATTTGTGAAGTCTCCTTTTTGTTTGTTGTTATTGAATTTTGATTTGCCTATGTTCGTTGTGTTAGTGTTTTTTAGGTCCATTAAGAGGTCACCCATCACTGCAGGTAATGATGCAAGTTTATCGATGATTGAGTAGCAAGTACAGCTCGGAGGAATTATTGTTGTTTCAGTTTGAGCTCTTTTGATGAAGTTGTTCAATTCCGACAACTTACTATCGATGCTTGTAACATGCAGGGCTAAACAGTTAAGGAGGGTTAGCTGTATGTCCATCTTGTCCGAGTGGTATTCCATAGCTTTGGTTGTAAGTTGCATTGTGTTTAGGAGAGATGCCCATATTTTGTCCTCTGCCGACCCCCTTGTAACTCTTCCTGATTCTTGGACGACTGTGTCGCCTTTAACCTCGGAGGAGTATGTGGTGAACAGATTTTCCCATTCTTCGTTCGTAAGAGAGGACGCGTTACTGACTGTTGCTTCTTGTTCCCCCACGGCCTTCCCTATACTACTGCCTGATGTTATGAATTCTGGTTCTGATTGAAGTCCAATAAATGCTGGAGTTAACGACTTGAACTTGATATTGGTATTATTGTCAGTGTTAATATCTGTGTTGTTAGTTCCTGATGCCTTTCCCTGGTCCCCGTTGTCCTGTGGAGTCATATTAGTTCTTACGTTTGTATAATCAAGGGCGTTGGCATCCGGACTTAGTTGCAAGTTCTTAACTTCTACTGTTTTGATTGGAGAGTTGTCGGAGAAAGTCATTCTAGTTGGAGTTATCTCAGGAACAATTGAGTGGACTTGTGAATCTACAGATTTTGCAGATGCAGCGATTGTGTAAGTTGTTGTGTTCTGGCGGGACCAAATTTTAATGTCTGGCTCCAGTGGAATTATTGGTGGTGTTTTTTTTGCCTCAGGGGAGAAGGAGGTAGACAAAATTCCTATGGGCTTAGTTCTTTCATTATTCCGTTTCCCGATAAGTTTATTACAGTTTTTATCGTTTTGCAGGGCATCCCATTCTGTCACTTGTGCCCACTCTTGATCTGTTATATCTGTTATATCTGTTATATCTTTTATATCTTTTATATCTTTTTTTTCTTCTTTTTTTTCATAGTTGGTTTTTGTGCTATGTAATACCTCACCCCTGCCTTCTGGTGTAGTGCCCTTCCTTGATAGTGTTTCCGTTTCCTCTTCCATTTCTGGATGCAGTGGGGAAGGGAGGCCCAGCTGCTTACTGATACTGAGGTTTAACACTGCCCCAGCGTCTTTTACAAAAGAGAATTTTGAGTATATTTTGGGCTGAAAATAAATATTTTTCTGATTTGCTGGGGAACTCGTTACATCCTCTATATCCACCAGTGTGTCAGAGGCCTTATGGAATTTTGTTGCTTCTGGGCCCGGCATTATTAATGTTGTCACCTGAGTTCTGGTTGGTTCTTTTAAAATTGCACTTTTCCTTTTCCTGTTGTTAATAACTTTTGTAACAGACCGCCTTTCTTTTCCACGTCTCATGTTTGTCTTTTGTCTTTCGTCTGTTTTGTCGTGAAAAATATGATAGATGTATTTTGAATTCGAATTAGATTTTATTTTATTTTGGTGTGCCTATTATATTTGTTATATTGATTGATTGTTGATTTGATTGATTGATTAATTGTTGTTATTGATTTGTTTGTTTGTACTGTTATTTGTTTGTACTGTTTGTGCCGTTTATGCCGTTTTGTAATGAAGAGCCTGTTAGAATGGCCCCTAGATCGGTGCTCTGGCAAATTTGTATGGTTGTATAATTGGCAGGGAGGGTTGATGCTGCTGCTGCGGCGCTAGGTCCTGCCTTGATAATGGCAATGGAGGGTAATGGTCGGTTTAAGGTGGAGAGGGCGACCTCTGGGCACTGATCTATAGTTTTTTCCGCCCCCCACGGCCCACCTTTGAAGCCGTGGAACCCGTGATCAGGGAACTGATTTTTGAGGCTGTTTTTTCAGGGCTGAGCTCTGAAACGAGAGAAGAAAGCCTGACTCCTGGCTCCTAGGCTCCTAGGCTCCTAAGCTGCAGCTTTCCCCCCTGGGAGACTCTCTCCTCTCCTCTCTTTTCGCACAGAGCACGGCACACAGAACACAGAGCAGCTACTCTTGATGCAGCTCCATCGTTGCAGCTCTCACCTGTAGCCGTCCTTTGCACTCTCAGCTAATTTCTGCTGGTCTCCGCACGCATGCACGGGCTCCGCTCAGCTCGGCTCCTCCCCGCAGCCCGCAGCTCTCCCCCGCTCGAATATCTGTGGATTTTCGCCGGGTCCTTAATTTTCAACATACCCGGCGAACTGGTGGACTGATCCGACAACACCGGGAGCTGGAAACGCCGGTCCTGCCGCTCAACTGCTCTGCCGCCTACTGCCACTCTACTGCTGCTCTACTGCAGTAGCAGGTTTCCACATATGCCACAAGGGCCAGCGTGTAGTTTCGTCGCCAGAGGCCACGACTCCCTCTATGTGGGGACCTCCGCGCGTTAGGAGCTCTGTACCTGGTGTGACGTAGCTGGTCGCAATGCTGCTCTCTGCTGCAGATCGGCTCTGGGGCACCCCGCTGACTGTTCACGCTTCAGCCGCTCTCGATAGTGCTTCAAGCCCGGTGCGCCCAGGCAAACTCTGCTCTCAAGACGTGGATTCATCATGGTGTGGAATTGGATCCCTGTGGAGATTTCACAGAGTTCAGACTGGGGCGGAAACCATTTCAGTGATGTGTATTCTGAAAGCTGATGCTAATGTTATTTATTTGTTTAAAGATAAATAATATCCATATGCACATTCAAAATATGGTTTACTACGATGAGTCATAACAATTTTTATTGTGGATATATTACATTAGGTTCAAAACATTTTGAGAGATGGTAGCACAAAACAACATCTCCCATTGGCAGACTGTGGAAGTTAGTTTAGGATAGGAATTTGCCATTGTTCAACCAATAATAAGAAATGCGAAAAATCTTTTCATCACTCACAACAAAACGGAAAGTGAGGCTTCCATACCAATTTCGAATACACCTGAGAAACTCACTGCTTCCATTCACACTATGAACTCCAATTAGTGCACTAAATATAGGTGCTGAAAGTAGGGGTGCTGGGGTGCTGCAGCACCCCCAAAAGTAATCATGCTGGAGTTCAGAAGGTTAATGAACAATACAGATGCCTTTACATTTTGGGGCAGATTTACGAGCCCCTTGCGCTCCCAGTGCGTCACTTTTTGTAGCGCACCGGCAGCGCATTTTTCTGCCCCATATTTACAAGGACAGGAAAAGCCACCCTGCGTGGCTTTTCCTGTCCTTGTAAATACAGCCCCTTTACATGGAGCAGTTTGCGTGAAAGGGGCGTTCCATGGGTGTTGCTGTGGGTGTTCTCACGCAACACCCATGGAACCAGGCACATTTCCAGATTTACAAGAAATTGTAAATCTGGAAATGCGTCTGAATGCTACGCCTCCCCAGGGGAGGCGTAGGGAGGCGCAACAAGGAGAAATGTATTAATTTCTCCTCGTTTTTTCCTCTTTCTATGCATGCTGCATTCTGCAGCACACAAAGAAAGAGGAAATGACCTTTAACGATTGTTTATGTACAGGAAGGTGTCACTTCCTGTACATAAACAATCCATTTAATCAATGACGTTTTGCAAGTTCTATGTGTGCTACTGCAGCACACATAGAAGTTGTAAAACGCCATTTCTGATTGTTTATGTGCAGGAAGGGAACCCTTCCTGCACATAAACAATCATCCCCGTGACACAGGCATATTAGCACCATGGTGCAAGGATGCCTGCGTCAGCGCATGGCAGCAGTTTGTGCGCCAGCGCTGGGGGAAGCACAGAGATGCAACATATTGTTGTCAATATGTTGCATCTTTGTGCTTCAAAACTAACACAGCGAGGCGCAGCAAAATGACTTGCTGCACCGCGCTGCGTTAGTTTATTGTAAATCTGCCCCTTCGTGTTTATCTTGTTACATAACATGGCATTCAAAGGGTCTATGTCTTCTGACAAATTGCAGTTTTTGGGAAACTAGATTGTACTTTTATTTCTCTGACTGCAAAGCGAGTGGATTTTGGGATGTAGGTGACAATACTGTTGAGGTACAGGAAATTGAAGGAAAAGCTGTCAGTTTTACCTAACACACCACAACATTTAAATATCTATTAAAAAGACACATATTTCAAATTATATCAGCAATTAGGTAGGCACAAATAAAACTCTTTTTTTGTAATTCGCAAGTGAGATGGGAATAAAGATTTTATGAGGATTAAACCAAAACATTCTACTAATGATGCACAAATGATAAATATTCACTGAAACCCAATTTCCAGACATAATCGTTTTTTCGCTATGTAATTTTCTCAGTAAAAGTGCAGGTCTACAAGTTTAGTGGCTTATTCAACTGAAAATGTGCTGTCTGTAAATGACAGTGTGCTACCTCACCAGTGCTTGAAAATGCACCACCAGCTTCATACCACACCCTTACCACTTTCCTGCTGAATGGACACGACACTTTTTTTACACTTGTTTTTTTTGTATGACACTTGGGGGCATATTATCAAGGATTAGCTATATTTATCGCTAACCGCGCTTAGCGCTGTTAGACTTGGCATCTTTTGGCGTGTTTCCCCTGACTTGTTGCTTTCCGACCTCCCGGTTTTGACTCTGTTTTTGCTGGTGTGATGATTCTGCGCACTTTCCTCACTGCGGTCCAGTGGGAAAGTGCAAGTGCTCCTGTATGAAATGTGTTATGGATTAGTGTTTCCATGATTGGCCTATTTGGTTTATGTGTCAGTCCCTTGTAAGGTGCACTGCGAGTGCCAGGGCCTATAGACCAAATGCTGTTGGTGGGCTGCAGCACTGGATTGTGCCACCCACGCAAACAGCCCGTAAAGTGTAACTCGGGCCTGCCAACGCAGAGCCTGTGCGCAGCCTGGGGCTGCCATGTCGACTTGGCAAGTGCACACACTTGCAAGTCCCTAAACCTTCCCTTTGCTACATGTTAGTCACCCCTAAGGTAGGCCCAAGGTACCCCTGTGGGCAGGGTGCGGTGTATGCGAAAGGTAGGACATGCCCGGGTGTGTGCGGCATGTCCTGATAGTGAATTACAGCCTAGTTCGTTTTTCACTATTGCAAGGCTACCTGTTCCCCCTAGGCCAGAACGGGCAGTTTTGATTATTACAGCTTATAATCCTAACTGACCCCGGGAACATGGTAGAAATTCGAGTTTAGTATGCCTGGACTCAGAATGATAAAATGCAGCTTTTAGTAAAGTTGGTTTTAACATTCTGTGTTTGAAAATACCACTTTTAGAAAGTGGGTATTTTCTTGTCTAACCATCCAAGCCTGCCTCTGCGAGGTTGTGTATTCCTTGTTTGGAGTGTGAGTGACAGGGGCTGGGGGATGCCAGGAGACAGGGTGAGTCAGCGCAGGGCTGAATAGCAAGATCTACATGTAGATGGGTGGGAGGGGTCGCACCTGGGCCCTGAATAGGACAGTGCCTTCCCTCCACAATGCTGGCTCCACCTCCTGTGGTGCGTCTGATGTCCCTGGCCTACTCACTGAAAGAAGGGACGGAGACTTGTCAACAAAGTGCTCCAGAACTGGTTTGGACTAGGCAAAGGCCTCTCTGCCTTCAGAGAACAAAGGAATTTGGGATTTAAATATTGGGGCCCTGACCCCATGAATTTAGATCTCGCTGGAATCAAGGAACCTGGCAAGACGAAGAGCTGGAAGAGCTGCCAGGAGGAGTACTGCCCCTTTGCCGTGTTGTTGCTTTGTTGGGTTGGCCTGCAGTGGCTGCTTCTGTCTTGGGCAGTGAAAGGACTGGACTGAACTTTCTACAAACTTGTGCTGAGTATCTCCAAGGGCCAGAAACCGAGTTGGCCTCCTGTTAAGAAGTCTCAGGGACTGCAAAGACTTCACAAGCCTCTGGGTACCGCTTCTGGAATGCTGTTTCAGTTGCCACAGAGGAAGGGAACCGCAACCGACTCCGTCAACCGAATCCATCCCTGGCCGGTGACCTGGTTGCACCGCAGACCGCATCGCCCCGCTTCACATCGCAACCCTGGTCTCACCGTGGGCGACGTCCGACGCCGCCAACATCGAGCCGCTGCTTGCACCGTGACCTGTGGGCACCGCAGTTCGCATCGCATCGCTTCACTGAACCAACCGGACCCGACCGACGCGGTCGCTGCAACTGGCTCAAGAGTCGAGACCGCACCGCATTTGGGGCACCGCTCGCACGTCTGCGACGCACCGCTCCGACTCGCACCGCTGTCCGACGCCAGCTCCCGCACTCCGGCTAGGTCGCCTGCATCGCAACCTGTCAGCACCGCATCGAGCATCGTCTCGCCCTGCATCGCACGCCTTGGACTCACCGACTCCGTCTGCACGACGCTCATCGAGCCGCTGCCTGCACCGCATCGAGGGAC
This sequence comes from Calotriton arnoldi, assembly GCA_963921515.1. NCBI lineage: Eukaryota > Metazoa > Chordata > Amphibia > Caudata > Salamandridae > Calotriton > Calotriton arnoldi. The sequence continues at coordinate 27,591 of CAWUFW010018694.1, read as the reverse complement.
ACCGCACCTTGCATCGCTCCGTCTTGCACCGCAACCGCGACGAACGCCGACCGGCTCGTACACTCCGTACCAGCCACAACGAGAAAAGGTACTGTGACCGAGTCTGTTCATGACTCTGCTGGCCCGTATCGACGCGGTCGGCTGGAACTGTTAGACTCTGGGGTTTTCAGCATCACGGTAGGCTCGGACGGAGCTACCGACTCGTACGAACTTTGCTTTTGTGCTATTCCTGCAAAGAAGAAGTTAACGTATCAAGTATTCATTCGTAAAGTATAGTATTGTGGATTTTTGTCGTAATTGGTCTTGTCTTGAGTATATAAAATAATTGGTTATTTTTCTAAACTGGTGTGGTGTCCGTTTGTAGTGCTTACACTGTATTACTGTTGGTTATGTGCAAATGCTTTACACACTGCCTCTGAATTAAGCCTGACTGCTCGTGCCAAGCTACCACGAGGGTGAGCAGGGGTTACTTCACGAGTGTAACAACCCTTACCCTGACTAGGAAGAAGGGTCCCTACTTGGACAAAGGTGCAAGCCCTTGCCAACTAGAGATCCCATTTCTAACATTGGTCGTCAGCGGTGAGGATAGGACTTGTGTTTGCACTTGACTTACAGTGATTGGTGTGCACTACTACCATATCGCAGACCATTACGTACCACATACTGGTTCTTTTTCTTTTGGCCTATTTTTGATCTTGCCAGTTTTTAACTCACTACTTTTGTCATGCCTGAATCAATTGCATCATCCGTTGCATCTCTGGAAGTTATCTTTGAGGAGGATAGGTTGGAGTCCTACGCCGTAAAGGAGTTACGAGCGATTTGTAAAAACCTGAAAGTCCAAATTAAAGGCCTCACAAGGAAGGAGGAGCTACAGAAGGCGCTGAGGGCCTGGGTAGCAGCCAGACATGCCAATGGGCAGCCTGGTGATCTCAGTGAGGAGGTGGAGGAGCCTATTTCCAGGGTGGATGTGCTTTTGGGTAGGGGGAACCCGCCAGGTCAGGCAGCAGCAGTCTGTCCCCAGAGGAGCTGGAGGACAGGCGGGAGGCAAGGCAGTTCGAGCTGCAGAAGCTCAGGCTGGAGAGTGAGCGGGAGGAGAAGCGATTGGCCATAGAGGAGAGGAAGATGCTCTTAGAGCATGAGAGAGAACTGAAGGAGCTAGAACTTAGGAGTAAGTCAGGCTCAGATGGTGGCAGCAATTCGTCCAGAAAGGCAGACAGGATTGTGCACATTCCCAAGAACGTAGGCAAGGAGTTCAAGAAGGGGGATGACATACAAAGGTGGTTTCAGGGTTATGAGGCAGCCATACACATGAATGGGGTCCCTGAGGAGAATTGGGGAGCAGGATTGTGGCCGCTTTTCCCTGAAGAAGCAAGGGATGCTCTGATAGCTTTGGGTAAGGGGTATCACCTCACCTATGCTGACATGAAGGATGCCCTTCTCACGAAGTATGGTCTTACTCCTGAAAAGTACAGGGATCAGTTCAGGTCCAGTAAGAAGTCTGATGCCAACACTTGGTTGGAATGTGTGGATGTGTTCTGCAGGTCGCTGGATGGTTGGGTGAAGGGCAGTAGTGTAACAGATTTTCAGGGGCTCTACAACTTGATTGCATGGGAGCACTTGTCTAGTCTATGTTTTGCAGATCTGCGCCAGCACCTAGTGGATAGTAAGCTAACTGACCCCAGGAAGCTTGCTATGGAAGCGGACCGCTGGGTGAGTACCAGGGTCCACAAGAAAGCGTTTGGTGGAGACTCAGCCAAAGGTGGGCAGGGTCCCCAGCAGAAAGGTGGGGGGACAAGGGTAAAGCACAGGAGTTCTCTAAAGGGCCCCAAACTAGTACCCAGGGTAAAGGTTCCCAGCCCCCGGTGATAAGAAGAAAGGGGTCTCTACAGGGAAGCCTGTTGAGACCGGCCCCCGCAAGTGTTATGCATGTGACCAGGTAGGTCACTTTAAGGGGGACCCCAAGTGCCCGAAGGGGACACAGCCACCCACCGGTGGACAATCCAAAGTGTTGGCTAGTGTAGCGCTTGGGGAGGAGGGGTGCCCACAGGAGGGTGGGGATCCCGCAGAAATGACCCTTGTCTCACTAGGGGACAGTGAGATGGTCCCAGGAAACCAGGTGCCCCCTAACACGAAGAAATATAGCACCTGGGTGACCATTAATGGGAACAGGGTAGAGGCTCTCAGAGATACTGGAGCCAGTGTGACCTCAGTCCGGTGTCACCTGGTGTCTGAGAAGCAAGTAGTCCCAGGAGCATTCCACCAAGTAGTTGCTGTCGACAACTCTGAGCGCCAGTGTATGGTGGCGCAGGTTCCCTTTGAATGGGGGGGTCTCAGGTCCCTTGAGGGTGGTTGTGAGCCCTACCATGCCTGTAGATTGTCTGCTAGGAAACGACCTGGAGCAGTCCTCATGGAAGGAGGTTGAGCTCAGGTCTCACTTGGAGATGCTTGGGTTGCCAGAGTGGGCATGCGTGTCTACTCGGTCAATGGCGGCCAGAAAGGGTGATCAAGAGGACGTGGAGCCTGAAACAGTGGCCCAAGTCCCTGCCAAGAGAAAGGGCAGGGGGCGCGGGAAACCGGCCCCTGAAGCTCCCACGGACCGGGAGGAGGCGGACCTCGAGGGGGACGCCCCGGTGCCTACAGGGGAGCAGGTAGCCGAACTGGGAGACATCTCTGAGCTGACCCATTGGCAGCAAGAAGGGGGTCCCACCAGGGAGGAGTTCTGCAGGGAGCAGAACGAGTGCCCTACTCTGGAGGGTCTGCGGCGGCAGGCTGCAGACCAGGCAGCTGGTAATCAGTCCGGGTCACATCTGATCTACTGGGAGAGTGGTCTCCTATACAGTGAGCCTAAGGTTGCTGAGCCTGGGTCAGCCCGTGTGCTGGTGGTACCCCAGCGCTTCAGGACCTTCCTACTGGGTCTGGCTCATGACGTGCCTTTGGCAGGACATTTGGGGCAGGACAAGACCTTTGACAGGCTTGTCACCCACTTCTTTTGGCCCCAAATGCGAAGGCAGTCAGATGCACACTGTAGGTCTTGCCAAACTTGCCAGGCAAGTGGTAAGAGTGGGAGGAAGGTCAAAGCTCCTCTCCAACCTTTTCCGGTTGTTGGAACACCCTTTGAAAGGGTAGGGATGGATATTGTGGGGCCACTGGATCCCAAGACAGCCATGGGCAACAGGTACATCCTGGTCTTGGTGGACCATGCCACCCGGTACCCGGAGGCAATCCCTCTCAGGACAACGACGGCGCCAGTGGTGGGCCGGGCGTTAATGGGGATCTTTTCCCGTGTGGGATTCCCCAGAGAGGTGGTTTCCGATAGGGGGACCAATTTCATATCGAAGTATATGACATCCCTGTGGAAGGAGTGTGGTGTAACCTACAAGTTCACCACCCCTTACCACCCACAAGGAATCGGTCTGGTGGAGAGATTCAACCAGACCTTGAAAGGCATGATCAAGGGTCTAACAGAACCCATGAGGCGTAAGTGGGACGTCCTCTCTGCCATGCCTACTCTTTGCGTACAGGGAGGTGCCTCAGAAGTCTCTTGGGTACAGCCCCTTTGAGCTCCTGTATGGCCACCCTGTCAGAGGACCTCTGAGTTTGGTAAAGGAAGGCTGGGAGGCGGCTCCCAGGAAAACTCCCCAGGATGTATTTAGCTACATGCTGGCCTTTAGAAACCAAACTGCCCGCTTCAGGAAACTCGCTCAGGCGAACCTAGAAGCAAGCCAGGAAGAAATGAAGAGATGGTATGACCAGAATGCCACTCTGGTCGAATTTCAACCTGGGCAGAAAGTGTGGGTCATGGCCCCAGTGGCACCTTGTGCCTTGCAGGACAAGTGGACTGGGCCATATGAGGTAAAGGAGCGCAAAAGTGACGTCACCTACCTGGTGGATTTGCAGGCTCCAAGGAACCCTTTGAGGGTCCTTCACGTGAACCGCCTCAAGCCCCACTTCGAGAGGTCCGAAGTGAGTATGCTCTTGGCGACAGATGATGGGGTGGAAGAGGAGAGCGAGCCTCTCCCTGACCTCCTGTCTACCAAGGAGCATGATGGGTCAGTAGAGGGTGTGATCCTCTCCCCTACTCTGACTCAGGAGCAGCAGGGGGACTGTCGCCAGTTGTTGGGACAGTTCGCCCCACTGTTCTCTCTGACCCCGGTGTTACTCACTGGTGTACCCATGACGTGGACACCGGTGACAGCCATCCTGTGAAGCACAAGATTTACAGGTTGACTGACCGGGTCAGAGCCAGCATCAAGGAGGAGGTCTCTAAGATGTTGGCGTTAGGGGTGATTGAGCCCTCCCACAGTCCTTGGGCCAGCCCAGTGGTCTTGGTCCCAAAGGCTGCGGCGCCCGGTGCCACTCCAGAACTCCGGTTTTGTGTGGACTACCGTGGGCTCAATGCCGTCACCAGGACTGACGCGCACCCCATCCCCAGAGCTGATGAGCTCATTGATCGGTTGGGAGCTGCCCGGTTCCTCAGCACGTTTGATTTAACGTCTGGGTACTGGCAGATTGCCTTAACCGATGGGGCCAAGGAGAGATCAGCATTCTCAACCCCAGAAGGTCATTACCAATTCCGGGTGATGCCCTTTGGGTTGAAGAATGCCCCTGCCACCTTTCAGAGGTTGGTCAATCAGGTGTTGGCTGGGCTGGAGGATTTCAGTGCCGCCTACCTGGATGACATTGCTGTGTTCAGTTCCAGCTGGGAAGAACATTTACAGCACCTTGAGAAAGTGTTGAGGGCTCTGCAAGGTGCAGGCCTCACGATCAAGGCCAGTAAGTGCCAGATCGGGCAGGGTTCTGTGGTGTACTTGGGACACCAGGTAGGAAGCGGCCAGGTGGCGCCCCTACAACCCAAGATTGACACCATTCTGGCTTGGGAACCCCCAAGACCCAGACAGAGGTGAGAGCCTTCTTAGGTCTCACCGGCTATTATAGGAGATTTGTTAAGGGCTATGGCACCATTGTTGCCCCCTTAACAGAGCTGACCTCTAAGAGGCAGCCCAGGAAAGTGATCTGGCCTGAGTCCTGCCAGAAAGCTTTTGATGCCCTGAAGGCAGCCATGTGCACGGCGCCCGTGCTCAAGGCACCTGACTTCTCCAAAGAATTTGTCGTGCAGACTGACGCTTCAGAGCATGGTGTGGGAGCGGTGCTCTCACAACTGAACGAAGAGGGCCTGGATCAGCCTGTAGTCTTCCTTAGCAGGAGACTACTTCCCAGGGAACAGAGGTGGAGTGCCATAGAAAGGGAAGCTTTTGCTGTGGTCTGGGCGCTGAAGAAGTTGAGACCATACCTGTTTGGGACTCACTTCCGGGTTCAGACAGACCACAGGCCCCTCAGATGGTTGATGCAAATGAGGGGTGAGAATCCAAAACTGCTGAGGTGGTCCATCTCCCTACAGGGAATGGACTTTACGGTGGAACACCGTCCTGGTACAGAACACGCCAACGCAGATGGTCTGTCCAGGTTCTTCCGCCTTAGTGAAGAGAACTCCAATGGGGTTGGGTAGTTCTCCCTACTTTCAGCTGGAGGGGACATGTGTTAGACTTGGCATCTTTTGGCGTGTTTCCCCTGACTTGTTGCTTTCCGACCTCCCGGTTTTGACTCTGTTTTTGCTGGTGTGATGATTCTGCGCACTTTCCTCACTGCGGTCCAGTGGGAAAGTGCAAGTGCTCCTGTATGAAATGTGTTATGGATTAGTGTTTCCATGATTGGCCTATTTGGTTTATGTGTCAGTCCCTTGTAAGGTGCACTGCGAGTGCCAGGGCCTATAGACCAAATGCTGTTGGTGGGCTGCAGCACTGGATTGTGCCACCCACGCAAACAGCCCGTAAAGTGTAACTCGGGCCTGCCAACGCAGAGCCTGTGCGCAGCCTGGGGCTGCCATGTCGACTTGGCAAGTGCACACACTTGCAAGTCCCTAAACCTTCCCTTTGCTACATGTTAGTCACCCCTAAGGTAGGCCCAAGGTACCCCTGTGGGCAGGGTGCGGTGTATGCGAAAGGTAGGACATGCCCGGGTGTGTGCGGCATGTCCTGATAGTGAATTACAGCCTAGTTCGTTTTTCACTATTGCAAGGCTACCTGTTCCCCTAGGCCAGAACGGGCAGTTTTGATTATTACAGCTTATAATCCTAACTGACCCCGGGAACATGGTAGAAATTCGAGTTTAGTATGCCTGGACTCAGAATGATAAAATGCAGCTTTTAGTAAAGTTGGTTTTAACATTCTGTGTTTGAAAATACCACTTTTAGAAAGTGGGTATTTTCTTGTCTAACCATCCAAGCCTGCCTCTGCGAGGTTGTGTATTCCTTGTCTGGAGTGTGAGTGACAGGGGCTGGGGGATGCCAGGAGACAGGGTGAGTCAGCGCAGGGCTGAATAGCAAGATCTACATGTAGATGGGTGGGAGGGGTCGCACCTGGGCCCTGAATAGGACAGTGCCTTCCCTCCACAATGCTGGCTCCACCTCCTGTGGTGCGTCTGATGTCCCTGGCCTACTCACTGAAAGAAGGGACGGAGACTTGTCAACAAAGTGCTCCAGAACTGGTTTGGACTAGGCAAAGGCCTCTCTGCCTTCAGAGAACAAAGGAATTTGGGATATAAATATTGGGGCCCTGACCCCATGAATTTAGATCTCGCTGGAATCAAGGAACCTGCCAAGACGAAGAGCTGGAAGAGCTGCCAGGAGGAGTACTGCCCCTTTGCTGTGTTGTTGCTTTGTTGGGTTGGCCTGCAGTGGCTGCTTCTGTCTTGGGCAGTGAAAGGACTGGACTGAACTTTCTACAAACTTGTGCTGAGTATCTCCAAGGGCCAGAAACCGAGCTGGCCTCCTGTTAAGAAGTCTCAGGGACTGCAAAGACTTCACAAGCCTCTGGGTACCGCTTCTGGAACGCTGTTTCAGTTGCCACAGAGGAAGGGAACCGCAACCGACTCCGTCAACCGAATCCATCCCTGGCCGGTGACCTGGTTGCACCGCAGACCGCATCGCCCCGCTTCACATCGCAACCCTGGTCTCACCGTGGGCGACGTCCGACGCCGCCAACATCGAGCCGCTGCTTGCACCGTGACCTGTGGGCACCGCAGTTCGCATCGCATCGCTTCACTGAACCAACCGGACCCGACCGACGCGGTCGCTGCAACTGGCTCAAGAGTCGAGACCGCACCGCATTTGGGGCACCGCTCGCACGTCTGCGACGCACCGCTCCGACTCGCACCGCTGTCCGACGCCAGCTCCCGCACTCCGGCTAGGTCGCCTGCATCGCAACCTGTCAGCACCGCATCGAGCATCGTCTCACCCTGCATCGCACGCCTTGGACTCACCGACTCCGTCTGCACGACGCTCATCGAGCCGCTGCCTGCACCGCATCGAGGGACACCGCACCTTGCATCGCTCCGTCTTGCACCGCAACCGCGACGAACGCCGACCGGCTCGTACACTCCGTACCAGCCACAACGAGAAAAGGTACTGTGACCGAGTCTGTTCATGACTCTGCTGGCCCGTATCGACGCGGTCGGCTGGAACTGTTAGACTCTGGGGTTTTCAGCATCACGGTAGGCTCGGACGGAGCTACCGACTCGTACGAACTTTGCTTTTGTGCTATTCCTGCAAAGAAGAAGTTAACGTATCAAGTATTCATTCGTATAGTATAGTATTGTGGATTTTTGTCGTAATTGGTCTTGTCTTGAGTATATAAAATAATTGGTTATTTTTCTAAACTGGTGTGGTGTCCGTTTGTAGTGCTTACACGGTATTACTGTTGGTTATGTGCAAATGCTTTACACACTGCCTCTGAATTAAGCCTGACTGCTCGTGCCAAGCTACCACGAGGGTGAGCAGGGGTTACTTCACGAGTGTAACAACCCTTACCCTGACTAGGAAGAAGGGTCCCTACTTGGACAAAGGGGCAAGCCCTTGCCAACTAGAGATCCCATTTCTAACAAGCGCGCATTTTTTTAACGCCGCCTATCGCTGGAAAATATCGCTGAGATAACACCCTATTAACAAGGTTTATCTCCATAGCGATAAAATTTCCAGCGATAGCGGCAAAATGTGAGAATATCGCTGGAAAAGCAGCGATATTCTCGCATTAACGCAAGGATGGATTCAGCCTGACAATCCACCTCCTATACTTTAAACAGGTAAGTCATCCTCAGTAGCAGGTGTTAAAATCTAGCGATAAACGCGCTTAGCGCGATTTATTTTATCGCTTCGCCTGCCTTGTTAATAGGTGTTAGTTGTGTTAGCGACTGTTTACAGTCGCTTTTAGTGGGGAACGCCTACCTTGCATGTCATTAGCGATAATTATCGCTGACATGCAAGGCGATGTAAAACCCGCCCGCTAACGCCTGAAAGCTGTCGCTAACACCTGTTAGCGACAGCTTGCTAATAGGGCGTTAAAAATATCGCCGCTTTAGCGGCAAAAAGTGCCGCTAAAGCGGCGATAAAGCCCTTGATAATATGCCCCTTGGACTTTTCACAATCCCTATGACTTCAGTGATATAACATTAATTGCACCTTCACTCTAAAACTTGTTCAAGCACCACTGTACTAGATACACACTTTCTGCCATCCAATAATTTAATTCAATGTTCTTACATTTTACGGTGTCAAATTGTCAATTATAAAAGAGTGGTCTTGTAAACGGAGACTGTGTAATAACATTTGCACAGCAACATTGAGCTTTTTTAAAAGGTCTTGACTTAACTTTAATCCATGAACAAAGACAATCATCACTTTAATAGGATACTTTCAACAATATCTAACTGGTTCGGTCGTCATCAACCTCATGCTCTCTCACGTTTAGAACAGCTAATATGTGACCAATGCTGGTGGGTCAGAGTGCTGCAGTAACCACGTAGGATAAACAAACCAGCCGCCACAACTCACAAACATAAACGTTGAACGTCTTGGCATTATTCAGGCCCTGCAAAATATTTTATCTGAGATGAGTAATAAAATAATTGCAAGTTGTACTGGTGAGTAAAGTCACCTGGTGTGGAGGAAGCTTATTCTTACTTAACCCCAGATCCCAGCAGTTCAGAAATGATTGAGGCTTAACCACGCCCCTCAAATACCAATACCCTGGGTGAGGTATTTAGCGGGAGCAGAAAAAACCTCCTGGTAAAAAGTTTATTATCTGTTTTTCTTTAAAACTCAAAAAAAGGTTTATTAACTTTTAAAGGTGCACAATAATCGGAATCTGTATTTAATCCATCAAATGCAATATGTATTGGCTTTTTTTTCTGGGCCGTTTGCCCTGATAAAATTCAGTAGGTTTAACCTGCCCATAGCTATCTGTGGAAAACTGTGAGAGTATGATAGTTAGCATAAGAATGTTGGGGCATATCAGCAAGGGACGGCGATAATTATCGCAAAGCGCGCTTAGCGCTAGGATAATTATCGCCATCTATCTCTGGAATTTATCGCCCTGGTAGCGCGTTATTAACAACGCGTTACTCCAGGGCGATAAGAATTCCAGAGATAGCGAGGTTATCGCCGTTTTGCAGGGAACATCGCTAGTTTTCCAGCTTTGTTCCCTGCAAAACGGGGATAACCTTGCTGATACGACCCTGTGGTCGTATCAGCAGAATCCATCTCCCATGAAAAGTATGCTTAAGTCAGGAATTTAACAGACGTTAAATTCCTGAGTTAAGGCTGAGGTAGCGCGATTATTTTTATCGCTGCACCTCCTTGTTAATATCGCGAAGCTGCCTTCGCGATATTAACATGTGTTGTTTTCACAGCCACGCCTTCTTTGCATCTCATTAGCGATGCAAGGCGAGGCTGTGAAAAAACGGGCTCTACATCAAGGAAACACGCGCTAGCGTGTCCTTGATGATATTGCGATATAATTATCACCGCTTTTCACCCGAAAACGGACGCTAAAGCGGCGATAATTATATCGCCAGCCCTTGATAATATGCCCCGTAACTCCTAGCTAGTAATCAGTGTCCCAGCAGATATGATTTTCCCCGGCTAGGTATTTACCAGGCATGGTACATACCTCCTATTCTGTATTTTTCACTGGTAGATGTTTATCATGCAGAATCGCCATTTAATACAACAAATTCCACTTGTTGCTTTTTTCCCAGGATTATTCCCTGAATATCAATATAGGAAGTTTGACCTGTCAAAATGTGTCAAGGGAAAATAGCGAAGGTATAATGCCCGGTTACTCACCGGTAATCTTCATTACTCACTGATAATCCTAATTAATCTGAGTCCTGGTCTTCCAGTTCCATTCCTTATCCATGAGCCCAGGAATGGGACGGGAAGACGGATGTGGAGGTAATGATTATCACACAGCGCATAATGCCAGCCCCTGCGCAATGTTCCTGTGCAGCTTTCAGAATTGTCTCCTAGGTTTATAAGCCCTAGGCCCATTTTACATGATGGGCACCCTGTCCCTGTTTGTGCCTAGGGCATATTAAATTGGTGCACTGGGTACAAACAGAAATAGTGCACTCTATTACAATGAATGCGCTGCCCTCAAGGCAGCTGCTAACTCGCCCTGCTCAGATGGCGGCACCAGTAGCGGTCCGTGGTAGGAGTGCCGGCCGGGTGGGGACGTGGGGGGGGGAGGGGCAGGGTGGGGGGTAGTAAACCACGGATTACGGCCGAATACAGGTAAGTAAACATTTAAATAAATAAAACGAATTTTGTTATGAACGCTGCATCACCAAATGCGATGCAGTGCACGCAACGAAATTCGTTCTATTTATTTAAATGTTTACTTACCTGTATTCGGCCGTAAACCGTGGTTTACTACCCCCCACCCTGCCCCTCCCCCGCCCCACGTCACCGCCCGGCTGGCACTCCTACCACGGACCGTTACTGGGCGGCACATTAGTGAAATACAGACGAGCTGTTTCATCTATGTCTGTCGTGGCAGCACCCACCTGCACTTTAAAGAGTGACAAAAATCCCCCTGCAGCCAGGTGCAGTGAGTGACTGTAACTGCCTGCAGCAGGATGTGTTGGTGGGCCATGGGATCCCGTTTCACCCTTTGCAGGAGTTGCACTCGGGGAACACACGGACTGTGAGATATCTTTTTGTGGAGCACAGTCAGTCACCTCCTGATGATCTCTTTGCCTATGCGTCCCTGTCAATAATAGGGTCAGGCACAGAGACAAAGTATATCCCTCATTATCATGGGGCCACGCCCCCATACTTATGAGGGAACACCCCAGAAGATAGCGCCTGCACTCTATGTGCATCCACCCTATCTGTATTACAGAGGAGGTCAAACAAGCGCCTGCACCTGCTTCAGTCAAACCCCTTTCAGGCGGCGAGTCCCCCCCCCTCCTGCTCACCCCCCGCTTGCTACCGCCAACTGCGCGCTTTCCCTTACAATCACCACTGACCACTTCTTTGGTGCCTGAAAAGGTCGCAGTTTATTTTCAATACAACAAATTTTGTTACATACAATTTTTATATTTCAACGTCCATGGTCATAAGCCCTCTATGTCCTTGTTTAGCTTTCCTCACTTTCTTTGTGATCTGGACTCCCAGCCTCCTCGACTTTCTGGGAGAGGAGGGAGGGGCACCTTTCTCGGGGTTTCACGTCACGGGTCTAGGCTTCAGCTTGCTACCGATTTGGAGGGTGTCCGTTTGGGACCTGCCCGGGCTGCAAGTGCCGTCCCGCTCGCCCTGGGCCTTTTTGTGGGCCCTCCCTTCTCCCGGGGGGTCCCTGCCGTTTGGCATCCCAAGGACCTTGCTTGAGCATCTACTCTCTCTTTCCTGAGGCTGAGTCCCTACCATCTTCTCCCTCTGTACCCCTGTCGTAAGGCATCCCAAGGGTCCTGCAGGAGTGTCGCCTCTATTCTTTCTCTGGCGGCACGCCGCACCCTGGCTCCCTCAGTGCCCCTGCCATGAGGCATCCCAAGGCCACTGGGAGAGCCTCCCGTCTATCCTCTAGTGATCTTGAGTCCTACTAGCTTCCTTGTGTTTGATCCGCTACCCTTTCCCCGCTACGGCTGCGACGCCCGTATTCTTAGGTGTGGGTGGGTGGGTTTTTCTCTTCCTATCTCCTCGCCAAAGGGGGGGGTGAATTGTGGTTCCCTTGGGCCCCCTTCTTAACCCCCCCTTGGGCTTACTTGCTCGCCCCCTGATTGGGGGGGAGCCTTCTTTGTTTTGTGGGCCAATCCTGGCCCCTTCCCCGGCTTAGCCGGGCATTTACATGTGGAGAGGGCGGGGGAGGGGGAGGTCCCCCCGCCGCCGGCCGGCGTTCAACCCGGGCCCCTATTGGGTCCGGCTCTGCCTTCCCGGCCCGGGTCCAAACCCCTTCCAGGCAGCGAGTCCCCCCCCTCCTGCTCACCCCCCGCTTGCTACCGCCAACTGCGCGCTTTCCCTTACAATCACCACTGACCACTTCTTTGGTGCCTGAAAAGGTCGCAGTTTATTTTCAATACAACAAATTTTGTTACATACAATTTTTATATTTCAACGTCCATGGTCATAAGCCCTCTATGTCCTTGTTTAGCTTTCCTCACTTTCTTTGTGATCTGGACTCCCAGCCTCCTCGACTTTCTGGGAGAGGAGGGAGGGGCACCTTTCTCGGGGTTTCACGTCACGGGTCTAGGCTTCAGCTTGCTACCGATTTGGAGGGTGTCCGTTTGGGACCTGCCCGGGCTGCAAGTGCCGTCCCGCTCGCCCTGGGCCTTTTGTAGGCCCTCCCTTCTCCCGGGGGTCCCTGCCGTTTGGCATCCCAAGGACCTTGCTTGAGCGTCTACTCTCTCTTTCCTGAGGCTGAGTCCCTACCATCTTCTCCCTCTGTACCCCTGCCGTAAGGCATCCCAAGGGTCCTGCGGGAGTGTCGCCTCTATTCTTTCTCTGGCGGCATGCCGCCCCCTGGCTCCCTCAGTGCCCCTGCCGTGAGGCATCCCAAGGCCACTGGGAGAGCCTCCCGTCTATCCTCTAGTGATCTTGAGTCCTACTAGCTTCCTTGTGTTTGATCCGCCACGCTCCCTATGGTTTCCCGATCGGAGGGTGCTCCCCCCATTTGCTGCAGCCCTTCCTCCGTGTCCTAGTTGCAACCCATTTGCTCCAGTACCCCCACGATGTTCAGTAGGAACATGTCCATTCCCACCCCCGTGAGGTGTACCCCGTCTTCCAGGTGATACCCGGGGGACCTTAGGTTTATGAACCCGTGCCGCACGAAACCCCATCCCTGGGCCTTGCATATCCTGGCCATGGTAATATTAAGCTTTCTTCTGGATTTTTCGACTGCTCCCGGCTTCACCGCCCCGCGCCAGGCCCCCGTCAGGTACGCTGGGCGGATTAGGCATGCCAGCGCCGTGAGACCGCTCTACATGTTCTCTAGTAGCGCTCGTCTTCCCAACGCTGCCAAGTCGTTCCCGCCCAGGTGGATCACTACCGCGTCCGGTCTGCCACCGTGCTTCAGTGCTTCCCGCGCCGCGGGTAGCAGTTGCTCCCATTTCATCCCTGGGCGTCCCCACCACTCTATGGTGGTGTCCCGCAGCCATACGCCGCCAAATTTGCGTCTGGTTGCCGCCCACTGTTGCGCCCACGTTACGTAGGAATGTCCCATTATCCACACCGTCGTCCGTGCCGCTCTTGGACCTGTATGGGGCGGGAGAGATTGGGCTTAGTAAACCGTGGGGCGTATGTAACGCCTGAATGCGCTGGATGCCCAGCGCCCTATCCCCTTGATCAGCCCTTCCCCCAGTCCTAGTCCCGCAGCTGTCGTGGCTGCCCCTATTCTGAAAGAGTGTGAGCCATATTCGCGTGCGGTGAGGCCTATCTTCTCTAGTGCTTTTCTCATCACCGCTATGAATTGAAAGCGGCTGAGGAAGGACCCGTCCCTGTGTCTGAACAGCGGCCCCTGGCTCGGCTCCCTCTCTCCTAGGTGTTCCTTTAGTAAGCACACTGCGCAGGTGCTCGCATCTGTTGTGCAGAGAATCCTGGTCCTCCTGCCCTTGCCTGCTTGGTCCGTCTTGGACCGTCTTAGCAGTATGTCCATGTGGCCTTCTTCTATTACCACGTCCCTTCTGTGTATGCATTCTGTGCCTGGGTCGCTTCTCGATGGGGCTACTAGCTCGCTGACCCTGTAAGCCCCAAAAAATGCTACTGCGAATGCTGCCCGGAAAAGCTCTCCCTCGTGTTTTGAGGAGCACACCTCTGCTGTTGCCTCCAGCATCCTACTTAGTATTTTGACATGGATGGGGCGCCTCCTATCTCTGTTTGGCTGTTGCAACCGCCCCCATCCCTTCATTGCCATTCTGCTTTTGAACGACCTGGTGGGATCTGCCTGTCCCTCCATCTTTGAGTAGTATCCCACTGCATTGAGGTGCGATTGGGCCCATGTTTTTGTCCTGCCTGCCATAAAGGCCCACTCGATGAACCCGAGGACCTCCCCTTGTGAGGCCCACTTGTTCCCTTCCAACCCAGTCTTTATCCTGAATGTTTCCCAGCACTTACTGTAGCGGTTTCTTGTTTTTGGCGCCAATGCGTTGCTCAGCAGCGTCTCCAACCCTGTTCCACCCATGCCCAGGCTTCCTCTGGCATTTCGGTCATCCGTCTGTCGGCTGCTGGGGCGAGTTCCCTGAATTTTTTCCACTGAAATCGAGAAATGGCATCCGCCACTGAGTTTTCAGTTCCTGGGATGTGTCGTGCCCTAATCGCCATGTTGCCCTGCAACTGGTATCCCACTAGTCTACGCAGCAGTGCGCCCACTGCTGGGCATTTTGCCGCCCCTGTGTTTATTGCCTGTACTACCGCGTGGTTGTCTGACCACAGTGTAATTTGCCTGTTCGCCAGCCGCTGGGCCCAGATGTGGAAGGCCACCACTATGGGGAATAGTTCCAGCAGCGCTATGTTTTTTGTCAACCCTGCGTGTTGCCAGCCCTCTGGCCATTTTCCCGCTGTCCAAGTGGTCCCCAGTATTGCCCCGAACCCGAGTCCCCCTGCTGAGTCGGTGTAGAGCTCTAGCTCATGTGCCTGCACCCAGGGTTCTCGCCATATCAGGGTGCCATTGAACTCTGCCAGAAACCTGTCCCACTGCGCCAGGTCCTCCTTCACCCCTTGTGTGATGCGGACCCTGTGGTGCTTCTGCGTCATGCCCCTGGTTAACCAGGCTAGTCTCCTGGCGAAAGTGCGCCCCGCGGGGATTACCCGTGTGGTGAAATTCAGTTTACCTAGTAACTGCTGCACCTCCTTCAGTGTAGCTTTCTTCTGTTGTTGCATTAGCTTAATGCCTGCGCGCAAGTCGGCAACTTTTTCTGGTGGCAACCTGCACGTGCCGGCCACCGAGTCCAACTCGATTCCCAGAAAGGACAGTCTTGTGGTTGGGCCTTCTGTTTTTTCTTGTGCCAGGGGGATGCCCAGTTCCTGCGCCAGTTGCACGAATTTGTCTAGGAGTTTGTCGCATTCCTTCGTGCCTGCTTTCCCGATGAACAGGAAGTCATCCAGATAGTGTACCCGCCCGCCTTTTGGGGCCCTTGTACCCAGTTGCCACTCTAGGAAGCCACTGAAAGCCTCAAAATGTGCGCATGATATTGCGCACCCCATGGGTAGGCATTTGTCATGGTAATATTGCCCGTCCAATTTAAAACCCAACAGATGGTAGCTGTCTGGGTGGACCGGCAGTAACCTGAAGGCTGATTCTATGTCCGACTTTGCTATCAGGGCCCCCTTTCCTTCCTGCCTAATTAAGTCCACTGCGTCATCCACCGATGCGTATGCCACTGTGCACTCGCTGTGGTCCAGCCAATCGTTAACTGATTCCCCTTCTGGGTGGGAGAGGTGATGAATCAGCCGGAATTTTCCTGGCTCTTTTTTGGGGACCACCCCAAGCGGAGAGACCACCATGTCTTTCAGCGGGGGGGTAGTAAACGGCCCGGCCACCCGCCCTAGTTGTACTTCCTTTTTCACCTTTTCCCTCGCCACCCCGGGGTTGTCCCTTACCGACTTCAGGTTTGGGCTTTCCCGCGCTCCCTTTGGCCCTTTGTAAGGTATGGGGAAACCCTGCGTGAAGCCATCCGCCAGCAACTGTTTGTCATTTGTTTTGCGGTACCCTTGTAGTAGTTGTAGTAGTCTGCCTGTCCTGATGGGGGTGGGTAGCGCCTGCCCTCCACCCCCGTCCCCCTTGCCCCTGTTCTGCGGGGGCTGTATCTTATTTTTTGGTGCCTGTCTTCTCTTTGTTGGCCCCCGGCCCTGCGTTGCGTCTGCAGCGAATGCTGGGATGGTTGCCCCTGCATGACCCACAAGCGTGCTTAAATCTGCATGATGCTCCCCATTTACACTCGTCTTTGTCGAATTTCCAACATGCTTTATTTGACTTTTGTCCTGCCTGGTTTTTTCCCTTGAAGTCTTTCCCTTGGCTTTCGAACTTGCCCTTACTCTCGTACTGACGAAAAGTGTACTCTTTCACACCAACCCCTTCTCTGGCTGCTACCATGTGTTTTGAGAAGCCCTCCATGTCTTGGCAATCCCATTCTATTACTGGCCACACCTGCATCTTTTCCCTAAAGCCCTCGTCATAGTGTAGCCATGCTTCCCCTTGGTATTGCTGCTGCGCCTCATGTATTTTTTGCTCATATAGCCATAGTGCTGCAGTGCTTTGGGGGAATTTTTCAATGGAAACGCACGCTAGTGTCCTGAACGCTTTCAGCCAGTTTTCTATTGACCTCTCCACCCTAGGCTTTCGGGGGGCTCTTCTGTCCTCGTCCTTTTTGTCCTGCGCTGTCAGGTCTATCCCTGCCTGGCGCACCTCTAGCAGTGAGAAAATATCTATGAATTCTTTTCTCCAAATTCTCTCCTTAACGGTGAGAGGGATGAGGTTGGCCAGCCCTAACATTCTTGTTGTTGTAGGTGGATCGCTCGGGGAGGGTCGTATGTATTCGCTAGCCGGCTTCCCATTGCTATCCTGCACTTCCGTGAGTCTGGGTTGGTTGGGGCTGTTCCCCCCGCTGGCCCCTGTGCTCCCGTGCGGTGCTGCCCCCGTCTCTGCCAGCGCATTTTGTGATGCTGGGCTTGTCACCCCGGGCCCGTGGCCTGTTGCTCCCGTTGTGGGCCCCCCATTGCCCACTCCTGCGCCCGGAGCCAGGGGGGTCCTTTGTCCCCTTGGTCCCCATGTTGAGTACCTATTAAAAGGGGGTCCCATCTCTGGCCATTGCCACCAGGGCAGTCCGGATGTTTGCCCCCCCTCTTCCCTGCTCCATGCTTCCCCTTGGAATTCTGGCCTCCCTACACCTAGCCCTGCTTGCCATGGAGTTTGCATGTGCCATGGAGCTTGCATTGCTACATTGTGTACCCCTAGCTGGGTCCCCATATTCACATTTTGCCCTGGGATGGCGCGTGCTCCCTGGCCTGCCCCGTGCCCCGGTTCGCTGTTGCGCGTGCCATGCTTACCGGTGCCCCTGCTGCTTGTTTCGCCGTGTCTCTCATGTCCCTCTCGCGGGGCCGCCGTGGAGGCTACAGGCCCCTCCTCATCACTGCTGTCCTCGGACTCTGTGCTGCTCACCACTTCCGGGGTTCTGTCCTTTTTCTTTCTGGCCTGCTGGGGGCCCTTTGCCCTGCCCTCCCTGTGTTTCGCCGGGGGGGGCGTTCTGGCTGCTTGCGGCTTCCCAGCTGCCTTCCTCAGTGCCGCCGTTCTGGCTGCATGCCCCTGCTCCGCTGGCTGTTTTGGGGCCGCCGTTTTGGCTGCAAGCCCCTTGTCTGCTACCTTCCTCGAGGTTGGTCGTGTGGGGGATGTTTTGCGCGGCCTCTTCCCTTTGTCTTGCGCTGCGTCCTCGATCTGCTGGTTCATCCAGCTCCTTCCCTTTAGCGCCACCAGGGCCCTGGCCTGTTCCAGCATGGCCTGCAGGTCCCCGTCCAGGTCTGGTCCTGCTCCTTCGCTGCGTCTTTTCTGCCCCCTCTTGGGGACTGCTGGCCTCTCCTGGTTCTCCCTGAACCTTGCCGGGAGCCGTGTTGTCCTCCCAGCTGCACCCTTCCTGCTGGGCATCCTGCTTTTTGTGCTGTGCAGTGCTTCCCCCTCCCCCCGGTTGGCTTCAGCGATTTTTTGGGGTGTTGGCGCCCCCTAGCGCCGTTTCCGTGTTTTCTCTTCCTATCTCCTCGCCAAAGGGGGGGGGGGTGAATTGTGGTTCCCTTGGGCCGTTGGCCCCCTTCTTAACCCCCCCTTGGGCTTACTTGCTCGCCCCCTGATTGGGGGGGAGCCTTCTTTGTTTTGTGGGCCAATCCTGGCCCCTTCCCCGGCTTAGCCGGGCATTTACATGTGGAGGGGGTGGGGGAGGGGGAGGTCCCCCCGCCGCCGGCCGGCGTTCAACCCGGGCCCCTATTGGGTCCGGCTCTGCCTTCCCGGCCCGGGTCCATACTACAGTGCTCGGAGGGGGGAGAAGGGGGGGCCTTTGCTCCTCCGGGGAACTTTTTGTTATAACTGCCTGTGGTGAACTATTGCGTATAGCATTTTGTTAGCAATTCATTCTGTACTTCTATGCGCTGTAATTAAGAGACATTAATATTACTCAAAGAAAGAGTACACGATTGGAGATTTTCCATCAGACGCTTGAAATGGTTTCCATCCATTAACTCTGCATTTAGAGTGCATCACCAGCTTTGAGTGACTAACAGCAAGCATGGTGGCAGAGTGATTGATGTGTGTCTTAGCGTAAGGAGACATTTTGCAGCAGGTGTTTACAGTGAATTGTTAATTTGCATTACCTTTCCGAGAATTGCACCAGATCTTTATGTGTTTACGTACGTCCAGTGCATGAGTTGGCTGTGGTTTTCCATTGACATAACTCGCCCAGGACCTTTGTATCACGCACTTTAATTGACTTTTACTATTCATGCCATTGCACCAGATATTGTGTGGTTAGGCACGAGCCTGGGTCCTGGTTTGATTTCGTGTGAGTTATGAAAGACTTCAGGAGGGTTTTGTACGATGCACTCGAATGTGTTTTTATTAATATGCATCTCACTGCAGCAGAGGCCGTATCATCACGTGCTTTCTGAATTTAGCCAGCGCAGAGGGGATCTGTGTGCTTTCTTTCGGCATCTGGAATGAATTCCTTAATTCGAAATCTCTCCGATTAATGCATGTTATTCTGACACCAGAGCACGGAAACACAGAGAGGCAGTTACTGCGCTGTGTTTCCGAGCTTCGCTGTCAGCAAAACATGAATTAACTCAGAATTAAATGGAGTTAACCTATGCGCTCGAGACGACAAAAAGAAGCGCTGGCGCAGCAGAAAACGGCATCTTGATACAGTCACTGCTGATTTTGGAGAGATTGCTTAGAATCTCTATAAAGCCTAATGCAGGGCTTTAAGTGGGGCTGGTCCTGCCAGGTCTGAGCACTGGCAGAACTTTCAGAGGGTGATGAAACGAATAGTTTCTGGGTTCTATAGGTAGCCCCCTTAATGGGCTGAGAGCAAGAATTATTTTCTGATCAGCAGTACTAGGTCTGAGAAGGAGACGAGTAATGGAAATAGATGCACATTGTGTGTGTGTGTGGTTTCTCCTCCAACTCTCTGGGGCAGGACTGTGGCCGAGCATGAAAAGGAAAGATCAAAATGTAAATCTGAAACTTTCTCTGAAATTAGAAGGCCGCTTTTCCCCTCTGACCCGTGGCCCGAATTTCATTCTGCCTTGCGTTCATTTGCTGGCCTATGTTCCTTCGCCTTCCAGCGTTTATCAGGCAGCATGCTGGATTCAATTTATGAGGAGCAGTTTTCTAGAGTTACTTGATTTAGGGATGGCTCCTACTTAACAAAGACCACACATTTTGGAAGGACATCTGGTCACACCTTTGGCCATGCCAACGAACCCCCCCCCCCCCCCCATATTTTTTTATCCCACTTAAAGCACCGCCTAATGAAGATGTCTGAGGCAACAGCTTTATTTGACCTATTCACCACTGCACTAAGCAGAATTAGAACATACTTCTTCTGCGCCAGAAGATTGAATTGAATTCTTTGGCTTAAGACTTTGGCAAGTTGCAGAACACCTCAGAGAACAGCACCGAACAGATAGTCTTAGGTCATATACATAAAGGAAAATAGGAAGTATTTCTTGACATCTTTCCTTGACCCACTGGTTAAAGGGTCATTAATGACCAGTACACCAAATAGTGTCACTTTCCAGGCTGCATAAGACACAGCTTCAACTATTTCAATACCCACGTGGCACAACATAAGAATTAGGCACACGTACTATTGTACATCATCACAGCCTAAATTATTACTGTAATTGTGGACAGTCGATCAGATTGCTAGAATCGTAAGACTCCTGCATCTGCGATACCCTGCATGTGTTGTTGACTCAAAGGTACAGCTCTGAGCTGTAGTAAGAGACAGGGCGAATTGGCAGTTTTAGAGGATCATATTACCTTATTGACCCACATATTGCTTGTATTTTTTTTTGCAGATTTATATAGCGCGAACTCGACTTGAAGGTATTGGAGCACTTTCATGAGCACCAGCTACGTTACACAAGGACACATTCATTTTTTTAGGTTGAGCCTAGCGTTGCAGCGCATGCGCCGCTCGCTTTGCGAGGCATGCAGTATTCAGTATAGTGTGGAAGCTTCGTGGAAGCTCCGCTCACTCTCCGCCCTTCTTCTTCATTGGCTTAGGTCCTAAATGCTGCCTTCCGATTGGTTTTAGGCTTGTTAGTCCCTCCTCATGATGGCCATGTCATCATTTGTATCCTTCCATGGCTACTGGCCCCTTTACTCCGAACACTATTTTCTTCCCTGTCTCCACCCCGCCACCTCCCGCAGTCCGTGACTTCTCGGCCCACCCCTCAACCCCCCCACTCCCATTCGTGCCTTCCCGCCTGCCCGCACTCCCGTTTCCAATGCAATAGGTCTCGCGTAAATGCGAGTCCTATTGCATTGCAAATGCTTGTTTAGTTTGTAAGCACTCTTCTTTCACGGGTTTCTCCTACTGCGGCAGGGCGTGCTTTCCTTGCCATGCCCGCTTTCACTTTCAGCAACCCGGGACAATGGCGGCCGAGGTCTCGCATTTAGGAGAGTTTGAGCTAGTGCCATTGTAAATGACAATAGCTTAAACTCTTGTAAATGCGAGATCTATTGTATTGCAAATGCTTGTTTAAATTAGAAAGCGCGTAGCTCCATTCCCCTGATTAGAATGCTCCGCACCAAATGCTAGCGCTTCATCTCATTCTGAGGGAAGGCTTCATATTCATGTGTCACGCGGGGCTCTTTAATGTGGCCACATTCGTGACAGACGTCCTATGAGATGCAATGTAAACATAATATTTTGTGCCTACGCTGCCGCCCGGGTCCCCCTGCTGGGAACCGGGCTATGGGGTTGGCAGCAGGATGGACAGGAGCAGCGTGGGCACCTTCTACGGCACCGCCACCGACCTAATCTGTCACAAATCCCGGAAAGCGCTGCGGTGGCAGGTGAGCAAGGCTCGGGCAGCCAAAAACAACAAACTTCCGTTCCATTGCCTTACAATACTGCCGTACAAACCGTCCTCTGTTATTGGGTGTCCGCCCTTACAATTTTGTTAAAAATATAGGCTTAAGCCTGTGTTCCCCTATCTCGCCCGTTTGCTTTTATCCCACCCTGCCTTGTTGTTTCAGCAGCCCGCTGTTTCCGCTCCCCCTCCACTCCCCCATATGTTTTGACTCACACCACCTCCACTCACAGCTAATCTGCTCGGACGGTTTTCTTTAGTCCCATTATTGGCAACACACCCCACCCACACCACAACAGAGTATGCATGCATAAATAAATACACAACACAACTTTTGTTTGGGAAAATATTGCTGCAGGTTTATTCCATACAAAAGTATGCAAATATGGTGGGTTATCTTACGGGCGATCCAAGGGCAGGCAGCTGTACCACTCTATGCTGCCCTGCCCGCCTGATGCGCCAAGCACTGTGGAGAATCCAATCAACGCTACCCTTATGGGGGTGATCCCCTTACTGGATCACGTGACACATTGGTCCCTTATTACTCACGCCCCTTTCAGGGCGGAGCGTAGCAAGGCAAGCCCCCGGTTGTTCAGGCCCACAACCGCCCGAAGGACTAACGGGGCGCCGACGTAATTGTTCCAGGACCCTCCCATGAGGCTCCTGGGATTTGGCTCTGGCACCCCTATTGTGCCCACGCAGAGGAACCCTTCTGTACCCATCTGCTTCCAGATCGCCCTGTAAAGACTGCAACAACGCCGACCTCACGACCCGAGGATTCGGACCAGCAAGACGGCGTGTCCGGCGCAAAGAGGACGCCAAGATGGCCAGGGGAGGCATAAATACCTCCCCACCTCCTCTGCGACCCGGAAGTGACGCGTCTGGAAGGGGGCTCCTCCTCGAGCCCCGCGTTCTTAGTGGGGGTGGGGAAGTGCCCAAATGGCACTAAAGGGGCCGCCCGTTTAGGGGGCCCCCTGCGGGGGCCGCGGGCAGCCGCATTCTTCCTGCGCTGCCTCTGCACAGCCCCTGTTATTGCCTTTAGTTCACTCAGAGGAGGACACCCCTCACCGCTTTTCTCTAATACATGTTCTTTTCGGTGCCTGTCCAGCGCGCAGCTTCTATAATACACTGCTTGAACCCGACCCCTGCTCAGTCCTCAGTGTGCTTAAATCCTTGCAGTTTTCCCCGTTTGCTGGATTTTTGTGCTGTGACTTATAGCAATACTTTCCTGTGCTGAACTTCTCTAATTGCTTGTACAGCTCTGGGATGCACACTCCCGGCTGGTGGCTGCTGTGCTTACAGTCTCTTGTCTTACTGCCTTTCATGCGCTGTGTTTATTATTAGGCGTTCCCTTTCTTTTTGCGTAACTATGCCTTTTTATCTCCAAATTCAGATAATATAGTAATTGCAAATGTATTTATATAACGCTTACTACCCCTGATGATGTGATTCAACAAAAGAAGTAAAACAAAGGGATGTATTTTAAAAACATGACTGCGCTCGTGCACCTGTATTATTATGTTTCATTTCTTTAGATTGTGAATGGGGCTTGTTTCATCAGTTCTATTACTACCTGGGAGGAGCTGTGGCTGGAGCAGCCAACGTTTGAAATGGGGAACCAGAGTGAGATCCCGGCTTTGGTTCAAGATCCTGTGATTCTGGGCAAATTACATAAAGTCCCCATGGCTAAAACTGTGTAACTTGCTTGGTTTCCTGATAAAGCGATCTAATGCCTTCGGTCTAATACCCTTGGTTAGTTTGCCCTAAATTCCAACTTGGCAGCACTTGCCTTCTGTAATTCCATTTCCATCATGTGTCCACACCCTGCCAGGTCTCCCGTATAAATAAATCCTTCTCTTCCGATTCCCCACTGTGCTGTATTTCTTTTATAGGGCTGTTGACTTGCATCGAGGCATTTGTCTTTCTGTCTGTGCGTTAAAAAGAACCTTCAAATGTGTCCCTAAATGTTTCCTAGTTTACGACATGTACCTAAATGTCCCCCAGCCATTCAGAAGGCACCAGCCCAAAATAAGAATGTGTCTGCCCCAACCCATCTGTCTTTAAAAGCCACCAGCCTGACATGCGAGTGACTATACAGAAGTCCTTCGGGCTCCTGAGTTGAGACAGACTCAGCCCCAGCCCCACAACTGTTTCAGAGGCCCCCGTCTGGTACCGGACTGTCAATTCTGTTTACTTTACCTGCCAGTTCGGACCTGATTTTTTTGGCACTAAGTTAACTCGGCATGTTAATGATTCTAATGCAAAGGTCAATCTAAAGGGTCCCCTTCTGATTCAGCTGACTCCAACCTACCCATATGCAAGTTTAATAAAATTAGTACTATATCAAATTGTATATTGAAAGTGGTTTAAGAAGTTGTATGTTTGCACTGAGCATGTAATTGTGCCTTCCTCACCCTATCCCCTCCCCCAACCGCGCCTGCCTATTAAGTGTGCGTGGGAGAAGCCAATGCATTTAAAACACTTTGACACATCTGAATTTCCTGTCGTGTTCTTCACTTCCTGCGTTTCCCTAACTTCCTATGCAGATTATTTTTTAACCCCAAAAATTGTTTAGACTGTGCCAATCTCAGTAAGATAACTTAGTGGTTGTGTGCCTGCTAAAGAAAACTCTGTGCCAACTGTACATCACAGATTCCAGTCCCAGTATGAGAGCCTTTGTGGCTTCTATGCAGTGTGTAACCTGTATGGGACAAATTCCAAACCTAGCAAGAGAGCCCAGAAGGTTCATGTACTTTCTAAGCACTTCTCTGATTTTCCTGCAGGACACAGGATCTAATAACCAGGGATAGCTCATGAGGTTTGTGTCCTGTTTCAGAGACCTTCCCTCCTGCAGGCCGCAAGGTCCCTTTGCAGTAAGATGTCTCAGCATGTCTATAAACCTGCTGCAAATATCTCTTTAAATCCGGCAAATCTCCCACTTCAGCTAGATACCCTGGTAGATTAGTGTGCCTGCTGCAGACGTGGCTGTCGCCTGCAGGTTATGGGTTACAAATCAAGAAATATAGCCCAGGAGGTTCATGCAAGTGCTCCAGAAATATAGGTGTAACATGCACATCTCTGTTTCAAGCATGCGTAACATAGCCATGTGGATAAGACACCTACTGCAGAGATCTTTCAAACATCAAAGTCACAGATTTCAGTGCTATTAACATAGCTTAGTGTGTTCATGCACCTGCTGCACAAAACAATATATATCCTATGGGCCACAAACACGGTTACTGGAATTACGCAACAGTGTTAACTAAACTATGCGGCAAGGAAATGTGCATTATGTGGCATATTATGTGATTTTAGACAAATTAGGCCGCTCACTTTGAGGTATTCGATATGTATCCATTTTGACATTGTACCACACAGATTCAAAGGGACCTCGATGTTACAAAAACACAAAGGATTCTTATGGAAAACAACTATAAACAAATGAACAAATTCACTTCACAAAGTTAATCACCAACAATTAATAAACTGGCCATGCATGAAGCACAGGCAAGCCATTTTATTAACACTATCCTTCCTATGTTCCAGAGCAAAACAATGTGTGTGCAACAAATGGAATGGTACATAGAGCAGACTGCAGTCTGCATGTGTGTTTCTTGTAAAAAAAAAAAAAAAGTTGCGCCTCATTTATTGGTACAGTATAGCCCAGCTATATTCTAAAATGTGTCTGCTGTTTGGGCGTCCATGCGGTGGTGACGCGGAAGCACCTCTTTCCCTCAAGCAGCCGCCATGGGAAGCAGTGCAGTATACTGATGTGGACTGACTGTCTCACGAGGGGACACTCTAGAATACAAATTAATGGACTTTTATAAAGATTCAAGAAGTCTGGAATTCTTGTCACGTCCTAATCCCCTATGGAAAGAACTCCGACTTTGAGAACACTTTCTGGGGACTTCATAAATGTGATTTAATATATAATATAATCAGGACAAAGAAGAAACCATTCTTTCCGCCCTTGAATTGCATTTACACATTCTGGGTTTTTGTTTCCTACTGTAGACAAAAGCCCTTGTCTAAACTCTGAGAAAAAATAATGGGGCATATTATCAAGGGCTCTATCGCCGCTTTAGCGGGACTTTTTCCCGCTAAAGCGGCGATAATTCTAATGCCCTATTAGCAAGCTGTCGCTAACTGCTGTTAGCGACAGCTTCTAGGCGATAGCGATCGGGTTGGGTGCCGCTTTGCATGCCAGCGATATTTATCGCTAATGGCATGCAAAGTAGGCGTTCCCAACCTAAAAGCGACTGGAAACAGTCGCTAAGCTCGCTATCGCCTATTAGCAAGGCAGGGGAGGTGTTAGAAGGTGGTTCTGACACTATGGGCCGCCCGGATTTTTCGCTTTTTGAGCACCTAATTGTTGAGCTTTTACTGTGGGAGAGCCTCATAAGTTGGGACTCACCCACAGTGAACTCATGAGGAAAGGGACTGCATGGGGATTTTACTGGTGTCCCCCTAGCTTGACTAGGCTGCTGCGCAGCAGCTGGAGTAAGGGGCACTGGGCTAGTTACATGCAAACACCTGTGTACATGCGTGTGCACACGTGGGGGACTGCGCAGGGGAGATTCCTAGCGTGCGCAGTCCAGGAGCAGCTACAAAGTGAATGGTGTGGCAGGACTTATGCAGAATTGGGTGGTGACACGGAATAGGCCTTATACACTAGGAAGGAACATGCCAGGGAAAGTCAGTGTGCTTTACTGTGTTTTTCACTTCATCATTCCCCTATGGGAATGTGGAGCCCATGTGTTAGATTAACTTCCATAAGGCCTACAGATTCCAGACACGCACTAAAGTCCACGGTAGCGGATGTGAAAAGAAGTATTCTGCAGAGTCCAAAGTCATATTTGTACTGCTTTTGGGTCATCCAGGAATGTCATATTTCTCTGAGTCCCTGGCTGGGGTCTGGCCCTGGCAGGTTAGATTAATGACCCTTCTTCCCAGAGCGAAGATCTTCCCTCCAAGGAGAGGAGATAGGTGGAGCTACAGGCTAATCCATCAGCAGCTGTCTCTGGGTGCCAGGCACCAAGCTGAACCAAGATGAAGGCAGCACTGGGGAAAGGGTCTTGTTTCAGAGACCATGTGGCCAGAGACCCTGGACGATGCCATTTTGAACAAGCCCAGAGGCTGGACCAGGAGGAGGGAGCAGGGGCAGGGAAGTGATGTGTCGCTGTTTGATAGGACAAACAGAGACTTCCTGCCAGCCCCCTACTCAACTTTTAAAAAGTGCTTGGACAGGAAGAGAAACTCTCTCTGGGGTGTGGTCTGCTGGGGCGGAAGGTGCTGGAGCCTGGCCATGGGCAGTTGGAAGGAGGTACCCCCTGACTGCCCCCAGGCCCCTAACAGCGCCAGAAGAAGAGCCCAGGACCGGTGCGCAGAAGCAGGGGCCTCTGCGCAAGGAGAAAAGAGGCCCAGGAGGAGAGCCAGGCGAAAGTCTGGCGCAGGGAGCCAGTGAAGACCACTCCCTGCAGAATTCCCCCTCTTGGAGTCCCGTAGGGTGAAGGAGAGTGCTCTCAGTGGCTGGGGGCCGCCGCCAGGAGCAAGCAGACGCGAAAATGGGGCAGATCGGACCCCCAGGGGCTGAGATATGGCCCCCGGAAGGTGAGCGACCTTTGACCCCTAAGAAGACCGATGACGAAGCACGTGGGGCTCCGCCGCCGGTCCATGAGATGCCCCCGGGTGGGTCAGGTCCCGGGGGCTGCCCCCAACAAGTAGGGAAGCCGGGGAGCGCCGTCGCGCCCCCCGTGAAGGTGCCCAGCTGGGGGGCCAGGAGCCCACCCTGGCCCCCACCGAAATAAAACCGGGGGACGCCATCGCGCCCCCCGTGAAGAGGAGGAAGGCGGGAGAGCCAGGACCCTACCCTGGCCCCCGCGAGCGAGTGAAGACGGGGAGCGCCGGCGCGCTCCCCGTGAAGAAGAGGAGGAGGCGGGGAGCGCCATCGCGCCCCCGCGAAGTGGTCTCGGGGGGCCCGGGACCCCATCCCCGGGCCCCGAAGCAAAGTCGGGGAGCGCCGTCGCGCTCCCCGTGAAGATGAAGAGGGGCCCCGAAGTGCAGGCTGGCGTGGGGGGAGTGCCGTCGCACTCCCCGGGGGACCGGAGGAGCCGGAGAGGTCCTGCACGTCTGCCTGCCGAGCGGGCAGACCAGAACTGAGTTGCCGGCTCCGCGGCAGCACGTGA